>PVJO010008075.1:0-77576 GCA_004026905.1 Hystrix cristata | reverse complement strand
CAATGATCCCCAAATCTTACAGATGCATAACTTGCACTATTCATTAATTTATCAGGTTGGCCCATTAATGATTGCAGTATGCTTTATTCATATAAGTCAAAGTATTACTAAAACTTGCTACAAGAAAGATTTAAGAGGTTTTATATCTTAGTCTTTACTCAGGCAAAAGCTAGAATACGAAAATACTAAGGTTAAAAAAAAGATAAATACAAGGTCTTCTGGAGATAGAGGCCTTCATCACGATCAACAAACACACCTGTTTCCCCCAAAATAAGACCCAGCTGCAAATTAATCAGCCTTGAAAACCAGATATCAAAAATGCCAGCCCCAGTCAGCCTATCCTTGCCTTACTTGCCATCTCTATTCTCTTGCTCAGTGGCTACTCTGTAAGGCACATTAGGCAAGGATAAACTGATTGGGGCTGGCATGTGGGGGGTGGGGGTATTAGCATTTTTGATCTCTAGTTTTCAAGGCTGATTATTTTCCAGCCAGGTCTTATTTTCAGGGAAAGAGGGTAATACACTTCCAGAAAAAGAATTTGGAGGAAAATGCACAAATATCCAGGCTTTATTAATGCAGGTGTGTTGAAAGTATAAAAGAGCTTTGTGTCGGGTGTGGCGGCACACACCTGTGATCCCAGCACTTGGGAGCCTGAGGCAGGAGGATTGCTTCGAGTTTGAGGCCAACCTGGTTTACATAGTGAGTTCAAGGCCAGCCTGAACTATATAGCAAGACCCTGTCTCAAAAAACCAAAGGAAAAAAAAAAGCTTTGTTTATTCATTTGTGTGTTCATCTATTAATTCACAATATTTATTAAGGTACCTACTAGGTGCCAGGAACAGGAGATATGAAAGGTGACACAAAATAGACAGGATTCCTATTCTTCTAGAGACTATGCTTTAGTAGGAATAGGAAAATTAGTAAGTAACAAAGAAACAAACTAATTTCACATTATGATAAATTGATCTGACAAATATTAACAAAGTGACATGTGAGAAAGTCCACTTGAGGTGTGCGGTCTGAGAAGGTAATATTGATCAGAGGAAGCACAAAGTCGGCTTCTAATTTCCTTCCAACTAAAACCATTAGCATTCTTCTCTGACCAGAATCTTGGGAGCGGGCAGTAAATTCCTTATTCCTATTATCCTTGGTGCAAACAAGTAAGAATGAGAGAGCTCTTGATCCCCAGCACAAAATGGCCTGGTCTAAAGAAATCATCCAAAAAAAAAAAAAAAAAAAAAAGAAATCATCCAGAGTGAACAGAAAGAAACCACAAGAAAGCCTGGAGGGCTCCCTTCCTAGGAGAAAGGCAGTTACGCTGTCTGGTAACATCCAGGAGCAGTAATGAGCTGACATGGCAGTCTTTATACAGAAAAACACATTCTTGTTGCTGTGTTGTAGTATGGAAGGAGTAGTGACAAGGCAAGGGATACCAGTCTAGGTAGAAATCTGCTATAAAGCATTTTTGGTGCAATTTTTCAAACTTTAAAACAGTCCTTGTTAAGAAACACAAAAGTAGAACAACAAACATAAGTAAACATTTTTCTAAATTTTTGTATGACAAGTCTTAACATCTCCACTCCAACTTACAAGATCTTCGGAGAAAAGTACTGTTCAAAGCTCTATTACACTAGTTGCCAAACAGCACAATGTAAACAACCAGATGTTTAACAATTTTTCAGTGATTTCTCCCTATCCAGAAACCTAAAGATAAATACATTCAAGAAAAGGCAAAGAATCATCAAATATTTAAACCAGAATACCTTCCTTCTTTAAAAACAAGGAAAGCGAAACATGAAAAGGATTAATGATGAATGACAAACAAATGGGGAAAAATTAGGTATCCAAACTCTCAACCCAGGATCCCTGCTTTCAAAAGCAGAGAACAGGGGTTGGGAATTTAGCTCTGTGGTAGAGTGCTTACCTAGCAAGCACAAGGACCTGAGTTTGATCCCCAGCACCACTCCTCACCAAAAGAAAGCAGAAAATAAAAATCAGTTTACAACTAGCACTTTTTAAAAATCAAGATAAGTAGAAACCATCAGAATAGACTGTACACACTACAGATTTTGCTTTGTGAAATTTTTCTCAGTTTATTTATTTTTACATACACATGTACACATAATGACGTAACAATGAAGTCTTGAGATAAAAAGATCTCTTGCTATGGGTTTCAGTAAAAGAAGTTTTAAAAGCACTGCATTTCACACTGCCTATCATGAAGTACTTCCTTGTATTTTTATGCAAACATTATAACAGCAACATTAAAAACATTAACAGATGGCTAATCCTACCTTAAAAATCTCTCGTTCAAATCCCATTTTTGCCATTTATTTAGTGCTGTGCTTTTTGTGCTATTATGACTCACAGCTAAAAAGTATCTATCAACAAGGGCAACAACTAGCAAGCAGAGCAATTCTCACTCAGCCAAAAGTTAGCACCTTAATAATCACTACTTATTAGACTCCAAGGAAGTGACAGCTAGAGAGGCATACATTTCTTAGAAAAAGTCAAAGGAACTGGGCACTATGGTGTGCACTTGTAATCCCAGCTTTCTGGGAGGCTGAGGCAGGAGGATCATAAATTAAAGCCCAGCCTGCCCAAGCAGCCACTTGGCAAGACTCTGCATCAAAAAAGGGAGAGGAGTTTTGCTAGGAATGTAGTTCAATGGTAAAGAGGTTCACTAGTACCCTCTAGGTACTAGGCCCTGGTTCAATCCCCAACACTGGGGAAGGAGGAAAGACAGAAAAGGAAGAAAAAAGAAAAGGGTGACGTTGGCGGGGGAGAGACACAGTACATTCACCAGAACTCAGGGGAGCAGAGCGTTCTCTCCAAAAATAGACTCAGAAGCCCTCTACAGACTTGTTCCTGAAATGTAACTTCAGGGGAACAGGTCCATTCCTAAAATATTTTCTCTACATAATATTGCCTAAGGCTAATATCTGGGGATAGAAATGTAACACATAACACACCTATGCACTTCATAATTAGATCTAAGATTTAAAATGCACTGCCTTGAGCCTGGGGGTATAGTTACCAGGTTCAATCCACAGCACTAAGACATAAAAAACAAAATGTACTGCCTAGAGAAAAGCTACACTAGAATTCCTGCTAAAACAAACAAATACTAATTGCAAGAAATCAGATCATTTTTAGAAGGATCTTTGGGTGAGGGAGAAGACAACAGCAGAGAAAATTACAAAAACAGATAAAAGAGTAAAACAGGAATAAAAATAGAAAATGTTACTGTAAAAGGAAAACTACTTAATCACTGTGCTACAATAAGAGTCTAATCTAAAATATACTATGCAGTATTAGATACTTCAATCACAGAGCCTGACCTGCCCACAGCTTCAACCAATCATGGTTCGCACCACATGGCCCCACCTCCCTTCCACAGCTAACTAGACTAGCATCAAGCACCCTTGCCAGCAGTCACCTACAAAAAGGGGCCCCAGAGGAAGCCAGGGTTGGCAGAAGACACTGAAGAGAATTCACAAAGAGAAACAACGAAGCTGAGTTAGGGGACAGACAAACTAAAGTTATAAAGAAGTTATAAAGAAGCAAGCATGATAGAGGCTATGAAAAGAGACTCAGTGAAGAGAAAGAGCCAACCATGTCAAAACAGAAACGTGTGCAGCTACTGGGAGAGAGGGATTAACTGGCTGGTAGAGATTCTGATTTTTTGACAGCTTTCTAGTTCTTTCATGTGTATCTCCTGCCTCAAAGTGGTCTAAGAGAACTATATGACCTGGAGCAGGAAAAAACCCTGAGACACAAATACATGACTAAAACGGTTTTATATTGATTTCTTTCCCCTTGTTTAAAAGAACCTTTAAAAACCCTTAGCACTGAAAGTCTGAGCTAGAAGAGTCCTTGGAATCAGACCAATTCATTATTTTAGAGATAAGGACATGGGAGACCACAATATAACCTAAGGATACACAGTGACAGAGATAGGATAAGGACCAAGGTCTCATATTTCCCTAGTCATCATTCCCTGTCCTAAACTGAACTAAATAACAGCAACACAGAAACATTTTCTTCCAAATGAGTATTTTTGCCACGCATTATAAAGTGAGTCAGAAATCTTTATACGCATATATTTGCCTACAATTTAAATAAGTTTTCCTATAATTAAATAAGTTTTCCACTTATTTACTCTCAGGCTCTCTGTTATCCTTTTATAAATATATTATCAGAGTTCTCCTTCTTTTCTTCATATAAATATCCTTCAAAGTCACCTGTCACTAAAAAAATTACACACACAATTCGTCAGGCTCACTGGCTTTTTCCCCCTACAATTGTACATTTAAAAACAGCATTTACTCAGGACGTGTTATTTCATATATTGCACAATAGTACCTGAACTTCAGATAGTACAGAAAACATATCTGAAAAATAAATTTCAATTAAAGGCCACAGAGATTTCCCTTCAAGGAAAAAAAAAAAGAAGCCCACCACCAATGTCAATAGAACTGAGGAGGGCTGGGGATTTAGCTTAGTGGTTAGAGTGCTTGCCTTGCAAGCACAAGGCCCTGAGTTTGATCCCCAGCACCAAAAAAAAAAAAAAAAAAAAAAAAAAAAAAAAAAAAAAAAAAAAAAAAAAAAAAAAAAAAAAATAGAACTGAGGAGAAAACAGTGTGAGAATAATCAAAACTGAGGTAGGACTAATGTGCATTTTTTCAAGTCATTCCTTATCATATGTACCAAATGCATTCAATGTGTCTGAGAACAAAAACTACAACTTGAAAACAAGGCCCAAAGGGAATAAAAATTATGAAACAGTGCAAAAGTGTAGCAGAACACAGGAAAGTTGAGGTAGGGTAAATACAAAGATAGTGAAGCCCTTAGAGAGGACTGCAGAACACCTAGACGCTCCCAACACAGTTAAGCTCCTAGATGAATCCTCACAGGACGCAGCTGGGGGCGGGGAGGTGACTAAGTCCTTGTACAGTATCGCTAAAGCTGATCCCCAGAAAAGCAGAGTCATCAGTTTCCTAAGCACATTCTCAGCCATTTTAAAACAACGGAACTTAAGACGGCATATTTTAAGCAATTCTTTGCTTAGGTTTAAGGTGAACAAAGTATAAAATAAAGAACACACAACTTAGGGTGCTAATGATTAAACAAAACAAAGTATAAAACTCCCAAGTCCAGAGGCCACTTCAGTCCTGGTTAATAGAAAGTATAACATTCAAAGGATCTTCTCAATAAATGAAAAAACTAATGGTGCAATCGTTATTTCTTAATTCCGACAATTTAAAGTTATGCGTCCTTGTCTCCATCTGATCGATGTGGACACTCAGGCTTTGCGCGTTTAATCAAGATCACAAAAGCAGGCAGCGAGATGATCACGGGGTCAAGATGATCAGGGTTCGAACCCCGGCTGTGCGAGCCACGCTTCTAACCACCACCACCAACAAACGACACGGCAGTTTAAGTTCATCCTTACCGGTCACCAGGAGATAAATTCTGAAAGGGAGTTTTAAAAAGGCATTTGACTTCCTCTATCTCCCAAAGTGGAATAAAACTGAGCTGTCAAAACAGAAAACGAAGTGAGCGCAGTTGCCGCGGAGCTCTGCATCACCGCAGCCCACACCAGCCGCCCCGTTCGGCTCCCGCAGCCCGAGCCACGCTCGCACGCTCGCCCGCCCGCCCCGGGCCGCGACTGTCGCACCAGAGGGACAGGGACAAAGAGCCCCGGCGGCCGCCGCGAGGGCCCGACCCCAGCTCCGGGTTCCGCGGCCCCGGAGGGCGGGGCGCGTGCCGGGGGCGCGGCGGGGAAGGGGCGGCCCGGGCGGGATCGCGGAGACGCCCCTTCCCCCGCTCCCGCGCCCCCTCCCGCTTCCTTGCCTGTGGGCTTCTCGCCGCGGTCGCTGCCGCCACGGGGCTCCCGAGCCCGAGCGGCGCAGCCAAAGCCGCGGAGCTGGCGTCAGCGGCGTTTCGCGCTCGAAGAGCAGCCGGCAGGTCGGGATGGAGAAGGGCCGGGGCTTGGGAGTCAGAACGAGGTTGGCTCCCGGCGTGTGGAGATTGTACTCTCCTCGCCCCTAGCACTCCGCTTCCGCTCCGCCTCCCGGCCCGGCCCTTCCCCCGCTCCGGGGGCCGGAGCCCATGGCGCGGAGCATTGTGGGGGATGTAGTCCGGGCTGGAGGGAGCAGCGGCACTTGCCCCAGGTCCCTCACGCCGGGTCGCTGCCACGCGGTTGCCTGGCAACCGGAGAAGGGCGGCGGGGTAGTCCCTCCAGTCAAACCGGGAGCCGCGAGAGGCTTGCACCTCTACACTAACTCACTGCAGGCCCTGAAAGAGAACGCTGGCGTCCTTTTCCTGACCCTTTTTCCGCAAACCAACCCTCCAGCTGCTATTGGAGCTACAAGTTAAGTCTGCATGTGTGTCCGTCATTGCCACTAAAGGTCGTTAGCCACTGGAGTAAAGCAAGAAAAGTAAAAGGACTAAAGGTTAAAGAGGAAGAAACATGATTATTCTCTCAAAGAATGGTATACTTATGTATATGGCCAATTCGAAAGCATGTGTAGATAAATCGTTAGATTAACAGAGTTTAACAAAGTTAATAGATTTTTTAAAATCTGGGCTTGGGACTTAGCTCAGTGGTAGAGCATTTGTCTAGCATATACATGGCCCCGGGTTGAATACCTAGCTCCAACAAGTAAATAAATAAATACTTGTAAAAATTCAACCAAGCCTGGTAGCTCATGGGTGTCATCCTAGCTACTGGGGAGGCAGATGCAGGAGGATTGCAAATTCAAGGCCAGTGTGAGCGACTTAGTGAAACCCAGTCTCAAAATAAAAAGGACTGGAATTATAGCTCAATCGTAGTGTTCGCCTGTCCTGCAAGCCCCAGTTCAAGCCCCAGTACCGCCAAAAAAGCCACAAAAATTATTTCTATATGCCAGAAAAAATATAATTAATTTTTAAAAGATACCATTTGTAGCATCTTCAAACAAATATCAAATGCCCGGGAATAAATCAGAGAAATGCAAATATATGAAGGAAACACTGGAAGAAACCAAAGGAGGCCTAAATAATTTGGAACTATAACATGTTCATAGATTGGAAAATTCCATAATGAAGATGATAAATCTCTCCAAATCTAGACAAAGTCTCAATAGGTTTATCTGTGTGAGGGAGAAACTTGACAAGCCAATTGGAAATTTTATGGAGGAGCAAAAACATTCATGAGGAAGAGAAATAAGGAAGAGAGGAGAAGGACTTGTGCTATCACATATCAAGCTTTGTTATAAAGCAATAGTAATTAAGGCAGTATGGTGTTGGATCAAATATACCAATGGAACAGAATATACCATGTACCAATGAAACAGAATAGAGAGCTCAGAAAGTAAAACTAAGAGAGGTCTTGTACCAGAATATATAAAAACTGCAATCCTAGGGAAAAGATTTGAAGCTGGGTACGGTGGCGCATGCCTGTAATCTCAGCACTGGGGTGGCTAAGGCAGGAGGATCACAAACTCAAGGGCAGCCTAGGCTACATAGGGAGTTCAAGGCCAGCCTGCACTACTGTAACTAGAAGCTGTCAAAAAAAAAAGGAGGAAGAGGAGGAGAAGAGGGAAGGAGGAGGGGAAAGGGAGGAAGAGAAAGGAAATGAGCAGAAGAGGGAAGGGGGGAGATTAAAGCAGGTCATTTGCTGAGGAAAATACCCAAATATCCAGAAATACATATTCAAAAAGCCAACTTCATCTGAATATAGGGAAATTCAAACCATGACAACAGAATACTAGATGACCCACCAAAATAACTAAAAAAAAAGACTAACAATTAACAAGACTAACAAATGTTGACCAGGAGTGAAGCTCTGCAAATACCTTCTTCTAGAGAAAGTGAATTAATGCAGTAGTTTGGAAAAAGGAGCAAGCTACATGCAACAATATAAGTGAATCCCAAAAAAATAATGTTGAGGGGAAGACACTTACAAAACAATGTATATTGTGTAATTCCATTATTATAAGGTTCACAAACAGGAAAAAGAATGCATGCTTAGGGCTTGGCATGGTGACACATGCCTGTAATCCCAGCACTCAGGAAGCTGAGGCAGGAGGATCACTACGAGTTCAAGGCCAGTCTGGACTACATAGTGAGTCAAGGCCAGTCCAAAGTACATAGCAAGACCCTGTCGCAAAAAAAAAAAAAAAAAAAAGAAAGAAAGAAGAAAGAAAATGCATACTTCGGTGTTAAAACTATAAATAAAATCGAGGAACTGGTTACTTTAAAAGGCTGATTAGGGCTGGGGATTTAGCTCAGTGGTTAGAGTGCTTGCCTTGCAAGCACAAGGCCGTGAGTTCGATCCCCAGCATCAAAAAAAAAATAAATAAAAATAAATAAAAGGCTGATTAATGGTTGTGTCTGGAAGCCCTGTGAGGAGGGAGTTGATATTGGGAAATAGCAGGCTGGAATTCTACAAATCTTCTATTTCTTGGGTGCAGGTGGTGGTGACGCTGTTGTAGGCTTTATGATTTGTTAGACTGTGTTTATTGTTTGTACATGTTTCCAAATATGTGTTATGTTTTCCAGTTTAAAAAATAAAAAAACATAGCTCTAGAATCAGATTGCCTTCATTCAATTCTAGCCCCTACAACTGTATGACCTTGAGCCTAGAATTAGGCAAGTTCTGTAACCTCACTGTTATGCTTTAGCTCTCAGATGACCTCCAAAGCCTCATGTGTTTGGAAAGTGATTGCATTATTGGAGTGTTATAGCTGACTTGCTGTTAGATGGGGTCTGGTAAGAAAAGGGGGTCACTGGGGCATGACCTGGTAGGGTAGACGTGCCTTCCCACTCCTCCCTTCCCTCTGTCTGCTTTCTGGCTGTCCTGATGTGAGCAGCTTTCCTCTGCCAGACGCTTCCCCCAGGCCACTTCTGCCGGGAGCGTCCCCATTGTGCAAGGACTGAAACTTCTAAAACAAGAGCCAACATAAACCTCTTCTCCACTAGGTTGTGGGTGTTGGGTATTGTGTCTCAGCAATGAGAAAGTGACTAAGATCCTCACTAAGCCTCTAAAGCATCTACCACTAAACTAAGGTAGTTTCCCTACCTCTAAAATGTCAGTCATAAGGATATTGTGAATTAAAAAGAGAATATAAGTTGATGTGTATAAAGTAGTTTTCACAGAGCTCCATCCATGGCAAGTCTTCAGAAAATGTCTCTTATGATGACCACATTCCAGCATTTAAGACACGGAAGCAGGTATATCATGAGATGGTCCCATCTGACACGGGGTATAGAAGAGAGTGTTAAATATCCAGTCCCAACAGAACATAGTATCACTGCTATATGGAGAGAAAATATCATTTGTTTATAAATGGGAAACATCTTCACGGTAGGTTCAGAAACAGGAAAAAGAACACACAATGTGCAAGACGATACAGATCATGTCCAAAAACAGGATGATCTGGGTACAGATTTCCTTCACTCTCTAATATAGCCACAAGTAAACTTTTTGTGTTTTTGGTTTCTGGTTTCTGGATTTGTGAATTGGGGTCTCCCACTATGTAGTTCAGGCTGGCCTTGAATTCACTATGTCGCCCAGCCTGGCTTCGAGTTCAAGGCCATCCTCCTACCTCAGCCTCTAGAGTGCCAGCATTACAGGTATGTACCACCGCACCCAGTCATGTGACTCTTGAGAACTTTCAATGTAATTAATCTGTATTGAGATGTGCTGTAAATGTAATGTACACACTAAATATTGAAGATTTAGGGGCTAGGGATTTAGCTCAGTGGTTAGAGTGGTTGCCTTGCTCTGGGGACCCTCTGTTCTCCTTTCTTCTCAGAGCTTACCTTGATTCAGATGCAGCCACAGGAAGGTCAGAGATGGACTGCTGGTGCAATAGACCTGAGAACCAGTGTAGCATCCTAAGGCCTCCAGGTATAGATTGTAGCAGCAGAGTGCAGTCAGACACCATGTCTGTCTTTATGCTTTAGAGCACACGAAGCAGCCTTTTCAGGCGAGGCCACTTACCAAAGGTATTTCTATGTGCTCCAGAGGGTCTGCCGGGAAGGTCTTCCAGCCCAGCCTCTTTCTTCCTATAGTAGTTCATGCACATGACGACTAATATTTAGAAGGCACTGCTGTCTGGGTGGGAAACAAAATCTGCAGCAGTTGAGAATGAGTAATGAAAGCAGTTTGAATATTTAAAAACAATCCATATATAGATTTTTACATTATCACCTCTGCACCTTTTAATTCCTACATCCTTTTCAAAACATCTTTCCAGAAATTCACTTGACGATCATAAATCTTCCCAAAGTGAAGAATTATCAGTCCAGTTCACTTTAAAAATAATTTTCTGGCTGGGGATTTAGGTCAGTAGTTAAAGCACTTGCCTAGCAAGCACAAGGCCCTGAGTTCGATCCCTGGCACAAAAAAAAAAAATTTTTTTTTGTAGCAAAAGCAATTCTGGGCAACAAAGGCAAAGCAGAGGACATCACGATCTCTGACTTGAAATTATACTACAGAGCTATAGTGATAAAAACAGCATGGTACTGGCAAAAAACAGACCTGAGGAACAATGGAACAGACTAGAAGATGTAGAAACAACTCCAAACATACTCAGTCACCTTATGTTTGATAAAAGTGCCAAACACCATTACTGGAAGAAAGAGCCTGTTTAATAAATGGTGCTGAAAAGCTGACTTTCCACATGCCAAAGACTAAAAGTAGATCTCTATCTCTCACTATGCACTAAACTAAAATCAAAATGGATGAAAGATCTAAATATTAAAACAGAAACACTAGATCTGCTGGAAGACAGAATAGGTAAAACTCTTGAAGATGTAGGTGTAGGCAAAGATTTTATGAACAAAACTCTGGTCACACAGGAAATAATCACAAAGAATCAACGACTGGGATCTCATCTTACTAAAAAGGTTTTGCACAGCAAAACAAACCACCAATAGAGTGAAGAGACAATCCACAGAGTAGGAGAAAACTTTTGCCAGCTGTTTCTCAGACAAAGGACTAATATCTCATATATATTAAGAACTCAAAAAAAAAAATCAGACCCCCCAAATTTAAAGACCCAATCCAAAAATGGGCAGCTGAAATGAATAGACACTTCTCAGATGAAGTAGAAATGACAAATAAATACATGAAAAAATGTTCAACATCACTTGTCATTGGAGAGATGTGAATTAAAACAACACTGAGATTCCATCTCACTCCAGAAAGAATGGCTACTATCAAGAAATCATCCAATAAAAAATGCTGACAGGGATGTGGGAAAAAAAGAACCCTTCTCCATTGTTGGTGGGAGTGTAGACTGGTGCAACCACTATGGAAATCGGTGTGGAGGTTCCTCAAAAGTAGGGGTCAGGGATTTAGCTCAGTGGTTAAAGTGCTTGCCTTGCAAGCACAAGGCCCCGAGTTTGATCCCCAGCACCAAAAACAAAAGCAAAAACAGAAAGAAACTAAAAGTAGAGGTTCCGTTGACCCAGCTATTCCCCTTCTTGGTATCGTCCCAAAAGAATTAAAAGCATCATACCGCAGCAATACGTGCACACCCATGTTTATAGTGGCACAGTTTGTAGTAGCTAAATCTTGGAAACAGCTGAAATCCCCATCATTTGATGGATGAATAAAGATTTGGTTCTTTTATACAGTGGGGTACTACTGTGCCATAAAGAAGGATAAACTTAAGACATTTCTAGGTAAATGGATGCACCCTGAGACCATACTCTTAAGTGGAAAAAATCGGACACATATGTTCAAATATTGCATGGTTTTTATGGAATGAAAAACTGAAAGTGTAAATAAGGACCAAAATATATAATAAAAATTGTGAAATAGGAAGAAAGTGTTCAAATGGGAAGGGGAACTGGGGGAGGGGAAAGAAAGGAGGGGAAAAGGAAAAAAGAATAGAAAAAATAGAAACAAAGCTTTTGTAAATAAGGAGACGAGGGATTGAAGAGAGGGGAGGGGACTGGGAAAAAAGAATCAAGATATGTATAAATTCCCTGTGATCAATGTAATCATTATGTATATCTAAAATGTACCAATAAAATTAATTTTAAAAATAGTTTTCTGTTACTTTAAAAGAAATTTAGTTTGCTGACCATGAAACAGATTATGGCCTTATACCTAGAGTAGAGTAAGAATCGATTACTAAAAGGCAGGTGCTAATCTGGTAAAGCAAACCACCATTAGGCACTTCCATCCTTTCCATGTGTCTTTTATCCTAAGACGAGGAAAGCCGCCTCTGAGGAGTTAGGAAGACTTCAAACTTTATATCTGATAAAATTCTGGTCCTAACCATCAAATGACATAAGTTTGTCTCTCTAGTATTTTACAAATACAGGTTAATTGTTTGAGAGAGCCTACCAGCTACACCAGTGGACACGGGTGGCGAAATACTTCTCGGGACGACTTCGCACCACTACCTCCTCCCTCTCCCCATGCTATGTGAAAGTCAGTCGCTACCTCAAGCCTCTTAAGATTTTTAACTTTTATGTATTTCACAAAATTGAAGTTTTCCATCTTTTTAATGTTTGCTGTTACACTGCCAGAAGAGAACGTAGCCCCTGCATGCAAGGCTCTGCTCACCCAGCATTTGCTTTTCCTTATGTGTGTATAAACCATCAAAGCTGATGTTGCAGCCTTTCTGTCCACACCAGCTTAAAGCATTCCCCTCATCTTTGCCTCATTTACCGCCTTCCAAGTCTTCAGAGAAAATAACTTGATACAAAATCAGTTCTATTCTGATGTGTTCATAAGGGCATGTTGAAAATGAGACCCATCCACAGGAAACTGAGTTTAAATGGGTTCTCAACCCCATACCTAAAATATTTAGACCAACCCCCCCTCCAAGGCCTGAGAAAATTTGCCTCTGAATCTTACAATGTTCCAAACTCACTCTAGAGAAAATGCCTGTTGGGAAACTATAGGTGGATCACACATGGGGTTTTGTCACACTCGGGTGACAGGATTCTGGTCAGAGCCTGATCCTCATAGGCATCACCTACAAAAACAGACCAAGAATGTGTTTGCTCTTTTTAACTCCCCTCTAAACACCTACTGTTCAAGTTTTCTTTGTCTTAAATTCAATCTCTTCCCAAAAGTGGGGGGGTCCCTCATGGAATAGTGTTGAGACACACCCACTCTATCTGCCACAGCTGCCAAGGAGACCCTACCCTCTCCCACAAGAAAAAAATAGAAATAAATGTAAAGAAATCTACCTTAGTTGACAGGATTTAACCTTTAGAGTTTCTTCAACTTTTAAGCCTTACTTATTGAGTGTAACTTTTGTAGCATCTCACTTTTCTGGGCAAGCTAGTGAGGCATGACAGAAGTACATCAGTGTTAGTGTGATAGCAGTTTTAGCATGTTGCAGGTTTTTTTTAACAAGTTGATCAGTGATGTGAGTGTAAAGGTAATTGTGTACATTTTCAACGCTACAACAAAAATTGTAAATGTAGCTTCCATTCTTGTGCATAATTCAAAAAGATTTTATTTTTATCAGCGTTGAATAGCTTTTTGTAAGGGTTCAATCCATTTTTCTGAAACATGCTGTTATTTAAAGAAAGCAACTATAAACTTTTCAGATCTTGTGGAACTGCTGCTTACACACAGTTTTTAAACCTAACCATATTTTTCAGAATTAACTTTTTTTGAAGTGAGGAAATTCCCCAGTTGCTAAATGATACTAAACTGTTGCTTGGGCTCTTATAATTACGTACCCATATTTTATAAAAATATAGTCTGCAGCTTTCTAGGTTCTTTAGTTGGACATACAAAATATAAAGTAACACCCAAATTCTTTTAAATGTCTGGATTTTTCCACTAATAATGTACTTTTGGAAAGTATTTTGTTCATGCATGCTTTAGCCATTCCTAGTAAATTGGACGAGTCTTTAGCTTCTCTCAGTTAATGCAAACCATTTGTTTTCACAGTGTGGCTGGGCAGAGAGAATATTGTAATATATTTTTTGCCTAAATCAAACTGCCATTTAATCAAACATTAAATTAAATGTTAATTTTTAAATGTCAAACTTTGGTGAACCATCTATCTGGGATGTGTGATTACAATGTGCTTAAATTTAAGTAGTGGCTAAAAACAGAGAAAATTCTGGGATTTGTTCCTATTAAAGCTCTGTTTAGAGAAATTGATAGGAACTTTCTATTTTTGGTTAGTTGAATAGATATCAGTGTCAATGTGTGGGGAATTTTTCCTGAAACTTGTTCCTGTATTATTTTGATGCACTTTCCATGGCATTTGGTGCAATAAACCTTTGGGATTTATCTTGAAAAAAATAACATATAACTATAAGCAAAAATAGAATCACATATGTGTTTGTGTTGCATTTCTGTTGGACGGTGCTGCGATAGAGATACATGAGAAAACTAAGAGGATAGGCGATGGCAAGCACTTGTTAAACACCAAACTAAGGAAGTGCTACTTAATTTGAAGAGCCATTAAAAAATGTTAAGATGGGAGATGGTTCTGTATGTGTCTGTGTGAGACTCTGTTTTATCACCTAATATGTATGTATCCTAAGCCGGTTTCTTCTAAATTAGATTGTAAATGCCTCACTATCCATGGCAGAGACGGGTAGGAGCACTCGATAAACATGTATATAGTTGTCGGGGTTAGGTTCGCACTCAGACAAATCACCGGGGCTGACAGCAGCTAGCCAGGTATGAAGCTTTATTGTCAGGGGAGAATCGGACGGACCATCCTTACAGGTAGAGCGATGGCCCGTTTGACATTTGGATCAGAGAGTCTTATATACAGCTTTTCCCAGGGGGCCTTATATACAGCTTGGCCCTATGGAAGAGCCATAGGGCCTGCTCTTGGCGCGCGCGGGCTTTTTGTATGAGCAGGATTTTGACGTGCCCGGCTTGGGGGGGCTGCCTTCCTAGAATTCTGTAACGGACCAAGGGGCCACTTTCTTGGTAGAGGCCTGTGGCGTCTTTTCCCAGAAACCACAACTCGCTCGGGAGCAGGGAATGGGTCAGCCTAACAATAGTGAATGAATAAATCTTCCTCAAAACTCCAGTACAAAAATCTCTGGGCACTGGATATATTTAATAATGCTGTTTGACTCTCTGACTCTAGTGGTTCGTTCTTCTAATGCTATCTTCAAAACTTCCTGTCACCCCACACACACACCCTGGTAGACAGAATAAATAAATTTAGAAGGTTCAAGAGATCAAAAATAATAATATTGAATGTTATTATCTTCTGTAGAATTTTCACCTTAGAAACCATTTTCTTAGAAGTAGTGGGCTGTATTGCCAAACTCTTCCCACTCATCTGTTAAAGAAAAACCTAGAATGAGAAGAACGTACTTAGCCACTCAAATGAATTTAATCAGCCATTCCTTTCCAGAATCAAAGACAAA
Source organism: Hystrix cristata (assembly GCA_004026905.1). Lineage (NCBI taxonomy): Eukaryota > Metazoa > Chordata > Mammalia > Rodentia > Hystricidae > Hystrix > Hystrix cristata. The sequence goes on along the minus strand of PVJO010008075.1, from coordinate 62,207 downwards.
AAACCACAGCTAGCTAGTAGCAGGGTCCTCATCAGAAACTTCCACCTTCCTCAACACAACACAGGCGAGAAAGTAATTCGTTTCTGAAAAGCAAGGCTAGTAGTACCATGCTAACAAGTAAAACTGCCATTCCAGAGTTGAATTGTGTGGTCTCTGAGGAAAAGAGTCAGCAACTGCTACACCAGGTGGCATAGGCATGTAATCTCAACTACTTGAGAGGCTAAGGCAAGAGGCTCACGTGTTCAGCCCACAGGCCCAGCCTAAGCAGCCTGACAAGAACATACCTCAAAAAAAAAAAAAGTGGAGGGAAGCAGCCATGGGAGATGTAGCCTAGTACAGTAGGGTACTTACCTAGCATGTATGAAGCCTGGAGTACCACATAAACAACAAAAACAAAGGAAGTAGAATTGGAGTCTTACTCCTATTCTTGTTTCTGAGGCAGAGCATGGCACTCAGGTCTGAAGCACAGATGTGCTGAGATCATGAAAAGAACTCTAGACTAGACACGTCGGAAGGTGGTAGCTCTTTCCCAAGAGCATAGTTGACTCTCTGCTGAAAGTTTGAAGTGGGGGGCAGAATGGTGGGAGAGAGAAAGTCGAAAGTGAAGTTACCCTCCCAGAAGGAAGCCACTGTCAAGAAAGTTTAAATCCAAAAGTGTGAGGGCTTTGGCCAGAGGTATGTATGTGACAGATATTCAGAGATAAAGGGCTTTGGGAGCTCCAGCTGAAAACTCCCCAGAATGCACAGTTAGAGATTAAAAGATGGCCTGCAGGGCCACAAGTCCAAGTAGGATCAAACGCACTGCCTTAAGGCATGGATGCTCTGGCCTTTGTCCTCCTCCTATCTGATTTATCATTTAGATTGAGCCCACCGTCAATCATGCAACAGACCACCTGACCTTCCTGTCCTTCCCCATCCTTCCCCGTCCTTCCCATGTCCTTCCTCTGTCCTTCCCCATCCTTCCCCATCCTTCCCCTGTCCTTCCCCATCCTTCCCCTGTCCTTCCCCTGTCCTTCCCCTGTCCTTCCCCTGTCCTTCCCCTGTCCCTTCCATGAGTTCCTGCCCAGACACCCTTCTTTTTTCTTCTATCTTTGCTTCCTGGTTCTGTCAATAAGAGGCCACAGAGGCTTCAGTTTGGGGCTGTCCTTACCAGAGTGTCTCACACTGAGGGGTCTCTGTTAATGGCAGCTCCTCCAGGTCTTCTCTGGGGCTTGGATTGCGCATCAACTCTGAGTAATCCTTTGTTTCATATTTTGTGTCGTTCCTCGTCGTCGTGAACTGAGACACAGAAGCACTTTCCACCAGGCTGTAGGGTCCCTGACCCTTATAGACAGTTCCACTTTTCCACATAATGGTCTAAAGCATTCATTCTAGAGGAGTCAGACAGGCAAAAGGAGGAGGGGGCCTGACCTTCCTCTCTTCTTTGGAGCCTACTACCATGAAAAAGGAAGCAAAGGTTTTGTAAATAGGGAGGGAGGAGGGGAGGAGGGGAGGGGAAGGGGAATAAAAGAAGCAACAAGATACATCATGTACAGGTACAAATCCCCCTTGATGAATGTTATTACTGTGTACATCTAAAATGTACCATTGGGGGCTGGAGATTTAGCTCAGTGATTAGAGTGCTTGCCTTGCAAGCACAAGGCCCTGAGTTCGACCCCCGGCACCACAAAAAAAAAAATAATAAATACATAAATAAATAAATAAATAAATAAAATGCACCATTAAAATAAAATTTTTTAGAAAAGCTCCTAAAATGGATTCAACTTTTAATAATTACTTTTGATAAATTCCAAGGGTTGAGTCACCTTGACTTGGCTATATTTTAGTTTATCCATTCCTTATAAAACATATAGCTATCCCTCTTACTGTTTCTCAAATAGATTATGAGATTTAATAAGATTAAAGACCCTGAGAATCTAAAGGAAAAAATACTTTATAGTGCTAAATTGTATTATTATTTTAGTCGAAGCGTTACCTAACTCTATTATATTCCATCCTTACAATCCCAAGAGTTTTGGCTCTCATCTATTCCACTTAAACATATTCTATAAAATTCACACATTCCAGTACACGCCCCATCATACACAACTCCAACCAGTCCTTTAGCAGGACAGATAGCCAAAGCCTTGAAATTCTAGTCCCTGTCGGATCCATCTATTGCCACCCACAAACTGTCAGCCATCTCTCCTAAATTCCATAAAAAGCGAGAGGAGGGAAAGAAGGAAAAAACTGGCAGGCATTAACTAGACTGTCTGATCACTTGGCTGATAACAACAATAGGGCGGATGCTCTCAGTTTTCATGCCAATATCTTCCTCTCATGAGTCATGTCATCAGCAAGTATTTCTCCAGCACCAACTCCCCAGGTTTGTGTCTGGTGCCTCGGAAAACACATGGCAAGCATGGAACAGGCCTATGCTTGGAGATTTTGCATAGATGTTAGGAAAACACGACTAGGAAAGCAATTAAAGAGGAACGGAACATATTACTAAATGATATAGTAGTGATAAGTATTGCAGAAACTCAAGGTTACGTAATGTTTACAATGTAAGACCAGGCAATAGATAGATAACTTTCATTCATAAAAGGACATTGTTAAATTTGGAACTTTATTCTTCACTTAAAATGATTACTGGGGGTTTGGGGATTTAACTCAGTGGTAGAACACTTGGCCTAGCAAGTACAAGGCCCTGAGTTCAATCCTCAGCACCAAAAAAATAAAATAAAATAAAATGATTACTGGGGACTCATAATTCTGTACAACTCACAGAAACTTTAGGATCTATAGAAAGAATGTTGTGGCTGGCACTTGCCAAATCTTTTAATCATCTTTTGTATTATCTAATTGTTACACTATTCTGAGAAAGAAACAGGAAAAATATTGTTATCTCAGGTTTTTTTGTCCAGGAAACTAAGCTCAGAAGAGTCAGATGACTTGTCCAAGAAGACAGTATGTGGGTGGCAGAGGCAAGAGTACAAACTAGATCTTTTGACATATCACCTACTACTCTTCTCTTTCAATAGTGTACCAATCTGTTTTCTAGACACTTGTGAAATTGGGTGAATTTAAAATGAGTGTATTGATGGGGATTTAGCTCAGTGGTTAGAGTGCTCATCTCGCAAGCATAAGGCCCTGAGTTCGAGCCCCAGTACCAAAAAAAAAAAAATTAAAAATTAAAAAATTAAAAAAAATAAAAAGAGTGTATTCTAGTATAACTCTGTACAAATCATCATGGAAATTCCTCAAAAAATTAAAACTAGAAATTCCATTTGACCCAGCTTTTCCTCTTCTAGGTATCTTCCTGAAAGCATTTAAAGCATCATATTATAATAATACATGCAGATCCATGTTTATAGCAGGACAATTCATAATAGGTAAGTCTTGGAGGTGGTCTATCTGTCCATCAACTGATGAACAGATAAAGGAAATGTGGCATTTACACACAGTGGAGTACTACTTTGTCATAACAAAGAATGAATTTGAGTCATTTGTGGGAAAACAGATGCACTTTGAAATCATAATGTTAAGTGATATAAACCAGACACACAAGCTTAAATATTGCATAACTTCTCTAATGTGAGGAAACCCAAAGTAAAAATAATTTAAAGAGCAAAATAGCACAAGGCCCTGAGTTTGATCCCCAGTACCAAAAAAAAAAAAAAAAACCTGGGGATCTTCCCAGAAGAACTGGAATCCTCATACCACAGGGATGTATGCACGACCATGTTTATAGCAACACAATTTGTAATAGCTAAGTCCTGGAAACAGCCTAAATGCTCAACAACCAATGAGTGGCTAAAGATAATGTGGTTTTTCTACACAATGGAGTACTACACTGCCATAAAAAGGATAAACTAGAGTCATTTGAATGTAAATGGATGTTCCTTGAGAACATACTATTAAGTGAAATAAATTGGACACTTATGAGTACACATCGAATTGTTTCTCTGATATGAGAAACCATGGATGTGAAAAAGGACGAAGAGGTGTAATAGATATAATCTAAAAGGAAGATAATATTCTAAGGAGAGGAGCATTGGACGGTGGCGGGGAGAAGCGGGAAGGGAAAAGAGGGATAGAAAAAGGAAAGAGAATTCATGGAGAAATGTGAATGTACCTGCTGTAAATAGGGAAGGGAATAGAGGTGATGGGCAGGGAAGAGGGGGGAGAACCAAGATGCATCATGTACAGGTACAAAATAAATGTGATGAATGTAACCATTATATGTACATTGTACCAATACATGTTCTTGGTTAAAAAATTTTTAAAAAGAGCAAAACAAAAGATGGACAATAGGAAACAGTGAATTAGATCTTTCACAAATCTAGAGAAGGTGGGAGGGCTGAGGGAGGGGAGGAGAAAGGGAAGTAAAAAGAACTAAGATGTGTTATGTACAGGTACCAATTTCCCACAATGAATGTAATCATTATGTACCGTATTCATGTAAAAAAATTAAAAGAAAGTGTTTTCCTCCCTCTTCCTTGTGCATGTGTCAACCACAGGGCATCAGCTGCACGAGCTCAGGATTTCATTCTTCTTCTCTGCAGCTTCCTACTACTTGCCCTCAATGAACATTTGTTGACAAAGTCGACCCTATACAATATTTTGGACAAGTTTGTTTGCTTAAAGCAGAAGTTCTCAGAGACCTATCTACAATTCAGTACCTGGCGTCCAAATATGGATTGTTGTTGCTGTTGTTTTTGTTGAGACAGAGTCTTACTATATAGTTCAGGGCGGCCTAAACTCACTACATAGCCCAGGTTGGCCTCGAACTCACAGTGATTCTCTTGCCTCAGCCTCCAAGTGCTGAAATTACAGGTGTGTGCCACTATACCCAGCAAATACGGATTTTAAAACTATAGATTACAGAGACTTGTTCATGAAAATTTTGAAAGCATTTGGTTGAAGGCATTTATTTCTGCTTATTCTTCCCTCTCCATTCTAGTCTGTCAAAAGAAGCAAAAAAGCATGTGGGAAGAGAAAAGTAAAGACACACATGTGGCCCTAGACAGAGGGCCTGGGGAGAGTACCTGTTCCAGGTCCTGATGGTTTTCTGGCTTTCAGTTCCAGGCCTTCATGAGTTTCTGCTGTTTCCATCTGCGGACTCATTTATGTAAGTACTGTACGCTGGGATAGTTAACCATTGTGTCAACTTCAGTAAAAAGTGCCCAACCGAGTGGCTTAGCATAGCTGTATGTGTGACTGAATGGATTTACTGAAGATGGCAGACCCACCCTGGGTGCAAGTGGCACCAACCGATAGGCTTGTGGCCTCAATGGAATATAAAAGGGAAAGAAGGAAACCTCTCTTCCGTTTCTTCAGAGGAGCTCAAGTCTTCAACTTTCCCTTGGATGTCCATCTCCTGGCTTCCAGCGTGGCCTCTTCAGTCTTGAAGCCTGGACCTACCATCTCTTCATCAAGGACCCTTCAGTTTCCTGATGCGGACTTGCACGGGACTCTACAGCAAGCTCCAGGCCTTTGACTTTTGACTGAATCCTTCAAGTCTCCAGCTCTCCGACAGCCCTTTTGTACTCTTCCACATGACACTGTAGGCAGCCATTGTAAACCCACCTGGTAAATCTATGTATATCTTATATTAAATCCGTTTCTCTAGTGAGCACTGACTCACTAGAGAAACATATGCATTCAGCAATGCATTGTTTTTTTTCTAGTACCTGCCACATTGCAATGTGGCAGGTACTAGGAAAAAAAAAAGCAATAAAACTATCAAAGTCCCTGCTTTCATGGATTTGATGGTCCCATGTTGGGAGACCGGAAATGGATGCTCAGGGCTAGGGATATAGCTCAGTGGTAGAACACTTGCCTAACATGCATGAGGCCCTGAGTTCAAATCCCAGTTCCAAAAACAAACAAAAAATACTCTAAGGAAAAGTAAAGCAAGGTAACAGAAAAGAGATTGGCAAGAGAGGGTGCCAGGGAAAACCTACTCAAATGAGTTCCTTGCAATACCTCTGTATTCCTGTAATAAATTTGTCTTGCCTGATGTCACTTTGATTGAAGGGATTGGTTAGGAGTCCTTAATTGCAAGCAAAAGAAACGGACTTTAATTATCTTTTTTTTAAGTACCCAAGGCCTCAAGCATGCTAGGCAAGCACTCTACTACTGAACTATATCCTCAGTTCTTTTTATTGATTTTTTCTTAATTTTGATACAGGATCTCCCAATGACACCCCAGTCTGGCCGGAAACTTTTGATCCTCTTGTCACAGCCTCCTGAGTAGCAGGGATTAAGAGCACATGTTTCCACATCTGTCTTCTAATTATTTTAAGGGGTAAAGGGAAAGGAAATATAGCAGGGGTTCAATGAATGGCTGAGAAGTTATAGAACCAAATTTCTTTTTCTTTTCTTTCTTTTTTTTTTTTTTCTCAAGAGCTCAAACCCAGGGTCTCCCAATTCTAAGTAATTATTCTACCTTGAGCGACACCCAAGCACACTCCTGTCTCTTAACAAGGATAACCTGGCCAACGCACCTCCACCATTGCTGTGCAACACTGCTGGCTTCTGCAGAAGTATGTAATGGATGTTAACAGTCTTCTCACCTTTGTAGTATTTGCTCTAGACTTAAAGTCCCAGCAAGGACAGGCTGAAGGGTCAAGCCCAGGCAGTCTTCTAGAACACTGGCTGCAAAAGGTGGAGGAGCAAGGAGCTCCCCTCTGGGGTGACCAAGGAGGGGAGGCACAGCACAGTCTCTTCAAAAGCTGCCATCTGATGAAGGATTCACCAGGTAGAAAGGGCTTGAATATTGGACTATGTGAAAAAGGACTAAATTTGATGATGGCTTTTATTTCTTGCAACTAGATGATCCCTGACATAGCCTCCAGAAAAAGGCTGCAATCTAAGATCAAGTCTGAGCATAGAGAAGACTGTGTTCTACCTCAGTATATCTATAAGACAGGCATAAAGCCAAGGTGCTAAAGACACAAATGTGAAGCAAAAATAAAAGAAAACAAAAATATATTCTTGATTTGGTTATCCTTAATGTATACATGGGGAGACAAAATATATTAAGAAAGAGAAATTTCAAAACAAAATAGTATATGCCATGGGCCAAAAAAATCTTACTCTTAATGGAAGCTGTTCAGTACAGTATAGAGTCAAAAATCCTTTGTCTAGAGACAGCCTGCCTCACTTCAAATCCTGCTTCTGTCCCTTACTATGAATGAAATCCCAGGAAGAATTTAAAAAAGTGCTTTATAAAAATATGAATAATACAGAGTTGGGGATTTAGCTCAAGTGGTAGAGCACTTGCCTAACAAGTGCAAGGCCCTGAGTTCAATCCCCAGCACCCAAAATGAATAAATAAATAAATATAAATAAATATATGAATAATAAAAAAGTACCTACTAGATAGAGTTCCAGCAAAGATTAAACTGAGATAATCCATGTAAAACACTTCACAGTGATTCTGGCCAAGGCGTGGTAAGCCCCAATACACATTTGCTAAGTTAATAGATACTCTATTTCATCAGTATCATTTGATGGCATTGATTGTAAAACACATCATTATTTTATGAATTACAATGAAAGAAAATCACTCTCAATTAAAGAATGGCACAATGTTTTTCAATAAGTGCTATAGTTTGAATCTTGAATGTCCCCCAAAGACCTATGTGTTAAGTCTGGTTTTCCAGGGTGGCACAGGTTGGGAGGTGGTGGAACCTGTGAGCAGTGGGCCCTTCTCAAGGGAGGTCCTTTCACCATTGTGAGGGGATTGCAAGGTGTTGGCCCTTTCTCTCACTCTTTTGCTTCCTGGTCATGAGAAATGAGGTTTTCTTCCATATGCTTCCCCCTAGTGCCATTGGGCACCCCCACCAGAGGCCTAAAAGCAATGGTTTCACCTGATCATGGGCTATGAGCAAAAATAAATCTTTGTCTTAATAAGTTGATTACCTCATGTATTTTGTTATAGTAAAGGAAAGCTGACTAGCACAAGAACCCTAGAATTTTTCAGCACAACCTCATCTTTTTTACCATCAAAAGTGTTGGTGATGCAGCATTTCTTATAGAGTACTCCCAGCTATCTTCTGAATTCTCTACTGAGCTATTGACACCATTCTATAAGTTATTCTGAAAAGCAATTACACTCAACATGTGTGGTATCAATAATGCATTCAGCTAAGGTGAACTGATGGCAATTCGAACAGCCATGTTCCAACCCATGTTTTCTTTCCACTATATCCATGTCACAACTGCCACCTGATTGACCATGATTTCACATCCTGATTTCAGAGATGTTTACATGTGAAAAAAAAAAAAAATGAGTCTTAGAAATCACAAAGTTCAGTTGTCTCCTACATGGTCTAGCGGTTAGGATTCCTGGTTCTCTCTTACCCAGGAAGCCCAGGTTCGATTCCTGGTGTGAGAAATCGTGAAATTTTAACCAACTCAGAAGATAAGAGTTTGTTCAGGACCTCAAATTCTGAAATTTTATTAACTACAAGGATAAAAAGCAATAGCTTACACAGATGTTTGCAATGAATCATCTTTGTTGCTGTAAACTTTGTAGAAAGCTGTTAAAATTGCTACCACAGTGAGTGCTAAAATGAAAGCATTTTCAAAACTGCCAGGCCAAGCATATGCAGAAAAGTTTTCTCAGTATCCAACACTCATAAGGGTAAAAGTGACCTGTATGAGACTTTATTCCAACTGTTCTACACTATCCTAACACATGGAGGTCATTCAGTCCAGTGAGACAAAACAAAAAAACAACAAACTCCACTCCATTTAGATAATTAATACTACTTTCAAATGAAGTTTCATTCATCTTTAAGAAAATCCACTCAAAGTTATTCTACATACTGAAAATAAAATTTTCGTTTTGCAGCACTGGGGATGAACCTAGGGCCTCACATGTGATAGGCAAGAACTCTACCACTGAGCTACATCCTCAGCCCTCGTATGAAATTTTCAGCTACTGGAAGGCCAAGGCAGGAAATTTACAAGTTTGAGGCCAGTCTAGGCAATTTAGTAAGACTTATCTCAAAATAAAAAGGGGATATACCTTCTCACTAGAATGCTTGCCTAGCATGGGCGAAGCCCTAGGTTCGACTCCCAGTACTCGAAAAATGAAAATAAATCTACCCGTGCCATCTGCCTCTTAGCCTGAGGCCCATCCTTTAGGGTGGTATTCTCGAGTACAATCACTCTCCAAGCCTCCTCTGTGTCTGCTCTTTGCTAAGGACCCTCAGTTCTCAAGAGTCGACAATGTAGAGTGGGCTCAGCTGCGCCACTCTTCTGGCCTTCCTCAGAATCACTTATGCAGCTGCGGTTACCTGCCAGCTCACTCACATGTCAGGTGACTGCCTCCCTATCAGTGTGGCCTCCCTTTTTACAGGGAGGCCCTTCGTCCCCAAGGACCTTAGACTTCTAACCAATAGTGTCAGAACAGAAAGAGCAGAGCATGCAAGGACTCCTAAATCCAGACAAAGAACTCCCACAGAGACAGGACTGCTGATACCACAAACAGGCCAGCTCAGATTAAAGGCGGTAGAAAATAGACTCCACCTGTTGGGAGGAATGTATCCTCACAACAAAAAGGGCCATGCATGTTGGGATGGAAGACACTTGTGATCGTTTCTTTTTCCTTCTTTCTTTTTTCCTCCCAGTACTGGTGATGGAGCACTAGGGAGACCGAGAGAGCCCTGAGCTACATCCCTAACCCTTATTTTTTTTAATTTTATTTTGAGACATGTCTTAAATTGCCCAGAATGGCCTCAAACTTTAATCCTCCTGCCTCAGCCATCTGAGGAGCTGGGATAACAAATATGTATAATCATGTCTGCCATGACTATTTATTTGGAAACTATCACATAAAATACTAGTCCTCCACTTTCCCCTCGTGGAATATAGTCTTTGGTCCCCTCCCCCTCTGCTCACTGCCTTTTCAAATCAACACGCTCCAATTGTCTTTGTTCCTCCTAAATTGAAAGGCAACCAGAGGTGAACAGAAGGTACCCTGTAAATATCATCTCTCTTTTCAGAACCAAGCATACTATAGGTTTTCTTAAATTTAGAGTTAGCTAAATGCAGTGGTGGGTAGCTGTAATCCCACCCACTCAGAAGTCTGGGGCAGGAGTATTGATTGACCAAGGCCAGCCTGGACAATATAGTTAAGCCCTGTCTCGAAAAATAGATAAATAAACTAAATGCTCTTAATGCATACGAATATACATAACAGCAATAGCTAAGGTATACCTCCTCTTATTTTATTTAGGCTAAGAACTTTTTACCTAATGATAATGGTAACAATAACAATCACATTCACCAAGAATTAACGTGTTTAACTCCACGCCTGACATTTTACTTGCATTATCTCATTTCATTATCGTGTCACATTAGCGGTGCATATGGCTGACACACTGCACAGGTGGAACTGAGAAGTTATCACTGGAAAAACAACTGTCTTTTCCTCACTTTCCACCCCAGTCTGTTCTATAAGGATAAAACTTTGAACAAGGCCTGTAACTTATCTGGTCAGTCTTAGATACTAAAAATCTGAATTGTAAGCTTCTGAAACAGTCTCAGCTCAGAAATTACAAATTTCCATCCCTGTGTAATAAATTAACTTCCAACCTCTTGTTTTGCAATAATCACAGTATTGATTGGCTCAGGAAAGAATCGTCTGTGAATGCTAAAACTCGCTGGTGAAAGCTCGGTGAGGAGCAGCAGATTTACCTTGTCTCATGTATCTCTCTTCAGGATCTGAATTAAGTGTGAATGGGAAAATTGTAACTTCCCAGTGGAGAAACCTGGCAAACACCGCCTTATCCAAATGATCAAAGTTGACATGGAGAATCATGGCATAAAATAACACCAGGCATCTCATGAGGCCATGCATTAAGAGAAACACAGCATCAGCTATAAAATATTCATGATAAAAATTCAAAACTCGAGTCAGGTGTGGTTTGTACACACCTGTAATCCCAGGACTCTGGAGGCTGAGGCAGGAAGATCAGAAATTCAAGCTTAGCCCTGGGCAGCTTTGTGACTTAGTGAGACTCTACCTCAAAATAAAAAATAAAAAACGACTGAAGATGTAGCTCAGTATGAAGGTCCTGTGTTCAATCCTCAATACCACCCCACACAAAAAAAAAAAAGAAAGAAAAAAAAGTCCAAACCTTGAATCTAATCCCGAGGAAACTTCAGTAAACTCAAATGAAGGGATGCTCCAAATTAAATAGCTTCAAAAGTATCTCTTCAATCTTCAGAACAAAGGCCGAGGAACTTTTCAAATCAAAGAAGCATAAGACACACAAAGGGAATGTACTACATGAGAGGGAGCCCTGCTTTGGGGTCAGGGCCTCACAAGATACCACCAATGGCCGCACTTCTATTTCTCAACCCTCCCTAGCAGGAGGGTGTGCGGCCAGCTGAGGACTGGGATATCAGGTCCCAGCCACAACCTCTTCAGTTGCAGATCTGGTGATCTTACCCACCACTTTGGAACTTGGGAATAGCTGGTCATCATTTTGGGGGCACTCCCTCAAAGTGGGAACAATTGTCCTATTAGAACATTCTAGCCCACGAAGAACTAAGGCCTTAAAAGTTTAAATAACTTCTGCTAAAGTTTAAATCACAGATAATATAAAAGAGAATTGGGTTTAAATATGAATGTCTTCCATCTGTGCTCATCAGCTTCACCTTGGTAGATGTATCCTGTTGTTCTGGGTTCTCATATTTTTCAATGTCGATTAGGTCATTTAGGGAATTTTCTCTCCTCTTAATTACTTATGAAATTTTTACAATGATAAGCGCTCTATGTACATTGTCTCAGTTTACCTGTATAACCAAATCATGCAGCTATTATTCCCATTCAATATATGAGAAAACTGAGGTTCAGAGATGTAAAACGCCATTCTCAGGACCTCCAGTAAGGACAAAGCCAAGATTCAGAACCGTGTGCATCTTCAAACTCCTGCTCATATTCCACCGCACTATTTTCAATTTTGAATTTTCATAAACTCTGCACACATGTCATGCCTGCACGCTTCAGTAGTTTATCTCTTCAAGAGTAGAAATGCCTCCGTGGTGCCTTCTTTCTCATCTTGTTTATTTATTAGAGCTTTTATTTTTCAAATTTTTTATTAGTACATGTTTAGAGTGTATAATAATTACATTCCTCATGAGGAGTTGGTACACGTACATAACCCATCTCAATTCTCTATTTTAAGCATCTTCACCTCCCCCTCTTCCCTCCATCTTTTTTTCCCTTCCATTTTGCAAAAGATTCATTCTCTATTTTCCATTATCTACTTTTTATTTTGGTCTTTATAGTTCGGTTTTCTCATGTCAGAGAAACATGTGATGCTATTTAAACTTATGTGTCTGATTTTTTTCACCTAACATTACAGTCTCATGGTTCATCTATTTTCCTGGAAATGACTCAAATTTATCTTTTTTTTTGCAGAGTAGTACTCCATTGTGTGTAAATCCCAAAGGTTCTTTATCCACTTGTCTGTTGATGGCTGCTTCCCTGTGTTCACTGTACAAATTGATCGTTAGCATTTACTGCATTTCTTTGCCAAAGGATTTAAAACATGTGTTTTTTTGTTTTTTTTTTGTTTGTTTGTTTGTTTTTTGATGCTGGGGATCGAACTCGGGTCCTTGTGCTTGCAAGGCAAGCACTTTAACCGCTGAGCTAAATCCCCAGCCTAAAACAATGTTTAATGAGATGCCTGGACACATATTAGCCTCAAAGTGCATGTGAGTAAAACATTCATCCCTGGAGTGGCAAGGAATAGCTGTTTGAGAAGACAGAGGTGAAGGAGAGAACAATCATACCAACACAAAATAAAAAACTTGGAAGAAGCTCAAAATGAGTGTGAAAGAGTCCTAAGTTTCCTGGAAGGGAAGGTGGAAAGGAAAAATCACTGCGAATTAACAGTTTTTCACAGTAAGCAGAAGAAATGGCGGCATTCTTATCAGGTCACAAAGAATCTGTCCCTTGATGAGGATTGTAGCTCAGTGGCTTAGCATGAGCGAGGGCCTGGCTTCAATACCCAGTGTGTAGGGGTCCTGCATAGAGAACCGCTCCGATACTTAGTGATTTCTGAGCGGCAGGCAGCGGGCTGGGAGGGAAGGCAGCAGGGGCTAAGAGAGGCCCTTGCAGAAGTCAGGCAAGGAGGACGCCAGCTCAGTGGGCGGGAGGGCCTGCAAGGTCACACCACCTTTTAGCAGCCTGTTCCTCTCAGGAGCAGGGGCAGCCCCCATGGTCCTCTCCCTTGGCCAGACCTGCTTGGTGGAGGGGACAGTGCGGAGCAGAGGAAGGGACGGCAGCTTGGGGCAGTGGTCACGTTTTAACTCTGCTTCTATCTTGCTTCTCTCCTCCCCGGATTTCCTCTCTGCTGGCTCCTCCCCCCACTAGGGTTTACGGCGATGGAAAAGCTCGAGTCTTTGCAAAGCTAATGACCTCCCTCTGTGTGACGTTTACTGGAGGCTAGATCTCAACGCAGACTCTGCCTATGACCTCTTGGGCCCTCTCCTGGCATCCCCGGAGCCTGGCACTGGCCCCTGCAGGCTGCGGCCCCTGCCCACTCCCGTGATGGAGGTTCTGGCCCCACAGAGCACACCTGAGTTTCCTGAGGTCCCCTTCCCTCTACCTCTAGTTTATCAGAAACAAAGCCCATCGAAGCCTCATCTCTCAGAGACTCCAGGATCCAGGAGACAATGGGAAACGGACCAGGCCAGGCCTCACCTCCCAGGACCCCTGGGGAGAGTTGTTCCAGGCACTTCCAGGGTGGCCCATTGTCATCTCTAGCCACTATCTTCCTGGCCAGTCAGGTGGGAGGAAGTTGAGAACCTTGGCTGTGGTCGGGGCAGATGACTGACAGCAGGAAGACGCCCTGCACATGTTTAAAACAGGATTAGCAAAGCTCAGCCTCCCACCCTCAGGCCATGGTGCCTGCACAGTGCCTCCCATTGCCACCGCCCTGGCACACATGTCTGTGCCGCAGGCTGAATGCCCTGGCAGGCCCACATGAAAGGAACTTCCTCCCACATCCTGCTGCCACATCCATTCTGCCACTTTTGTAAGGAGACATGAATAAAAACACTGCCAACGCCCCCCCCAAAAAAAGATTTTGCAAATAAGGAGGGGAAGAAGGATTAAAGGGAGGTGAGGGGGTGAGAGGATTGGGGAAAAAAGAAGACTCAAGATATATTAAGTACAAAATCCTTATGATGAATGTGACCATTGTGCATATCAAAAGTGTACCAATAAAATTAACTTTAAAAAAACTTAGTGGCTTTATGCAAGAAACATTTTATTATCAGTTTATTATCTGGGCTCAGCTGAATGGGTCTTAAATTCCAGCCCAATTCATTCTTGGGGCAGAATTAGACTGGAGAGGATCCAGATGTTTCACAATTCTAGTACCTTGGCAGGCAGCTGGGAAGATGCTCAGGCCGGGTAGTGGGAGGAAGGGCCCTCTCCGTCCATCACATCGGGGCCTGGCTCTGCACCTGTCCGTGGAGCCTCTCTGTGCAGTCTCTTCACGTTGCCTCTTGAGCAGGTTAACTGGTGTCTCCGTTATTTTTCTTGTGACTGAGACAAAACATCTGACACCCAAAGTTAAAGGAGGAAATGTTTACTTGGCTCACAGTCTGTAGCAGTTTCAATCCATAGTTGGCTAGCTCCAAGGAAGGGTGGCATGGCAGAGGGGCATCGCAGAGAAGAAACAGTCCACAGCAAACAAAGCAGCAAGCAGAAGAACCAGTGACAAGTGACTCTTTCTGTCCCTTGCATTCTTTCAGGCTCTCCAACCTTAGGAGATGTAGCACTCACACCCTTAATTCTGGTACCCTTAATCCTACCCCAAACTATAACAAGCCAATCGGTGGACTGCACGCTTAATCCCAGCATCACACTCTAGATCCAGCCACCTCTGAAAGCCCCACTATGACTGCATGAGGCTTTGGGGGGACATCTAGACACAAGCCATAACAACTGACTGCTGACGGGAGGCTCAGAGCTCCCCAAAGTGAACATTCTGTAAAAGTAGAGGTGGAAGCTTCCAGTCTTCTCAAAGAGCGAGCCTGGAATTGGCACTACGTCACTTTTGCCACATTCTATTTGTTCACACAAGTCACAGGCCAACATGTTTCACAGAGGGTGGGCTATGCAAGGGACAAGGGACTGAACAGTGGGAAGCAAGATTCACTGGAGGCCATTTTGGGAGACCTCCCATCAGAGAAAGACCACCTTTTCCTGGCGCTCTCCTATGAAATAAATTTACATATTCACACAGACATGTCTCAGAAAATACAAATGTATACTACCTTTCTTCATAAATTTTTACGTTGACTCTGAAGAAAGTTATGATATAAGATGAGAGAGAGATGATGCATACTTTTCTTTCTTCTTTCTTCTTTCTTTTTTTCTTTTTGACAGTCTTGATAAATTGACCAAGCTGGCCTGCTTTTGTTGTTTCATGTTTTGTTGTATTATGTAATAGTTACATTCATTTTGAGAAATTCCTTTTTTGATCACTTTCAAACCCTGTATCCACTTCCCTATGTTGCTGTTGTTAGAACAAGATTATCACATGAATGAAAAGCCCGAAGCAGAGCTTCATGATGAGACTGAAAGAGGAGTCAAGGGCTTCAGACACTAGCATGTTGGGAGCGAGACTTGCACTCTGACATAACTTAAGGATCTGACCTACATTCCTCACCAAGTTGGGGATCAAAAATAGCTTTAGATGCGCCCAAAGGGATTGGCTCAGCGTCATTAAACAAAGAATGATTTCTGCATCATTAAGCAAAGAACAATGGACAAATTTCTGTGTGCCAAGTATCATCACAAGCACTTTACACATATTAACAAGTCTTCACAGTAGCCCTAAGGTTATTATTCCCATTTTACACATGAGAAAACTCAAACACAGAGATCAGTCTGGTAACTTGCCCAAAGTCTTGTAGGCAAGCAGTAGTAGAGACAGGATTTGAACCTAGACCACCTGTTCCAAGGATGCGCTTAATTTTTCTTGGGAGGTGATGAAGGCAGAATTTAAATGTACATGTCATAAAATTATATAGTCTCATAGTTTCCTCACATGTTTACAAATCTGTGTTGCATACCAATGGACCAATCCTAAATCTCCCAGGCCAAGTAACTGACAAAAGTATCAGGCAGCACCAAGGACAGAGCCTGGCAGGTTTAGAGTGGAAACATTTTTTAGTGCATTAAAACTGAAAATCTCGGGGCTGGGGATTTAGCCCAGTGGTTAGAGTGCTTGCCTAGGAAACACAAGGCTCTGAGTTCTATCCCTGGCACCAAAAAGCCCAAAAAAACCCCAAAAAGTAAAAAAACAAATAAAACTGAAAATCTCTAGTAATCTCATTCTCCAAACTAGCTGCTTTTAGCAGTATGAGGTTCAAATGTCACTCAGGGGCCTAGAATTGAGCTGGTCATGCCTCTCAGACCACTTCTTCATACTGTTATCAGTGACTGCAACAGTCTCTTTTATTGTTATTCATACTATTTATTCCTTCATCCCAATCCTATTCCCTCTCCCTGACAGGAACCCTCTCCAGTACACTGAACTGGAGTTTCTTCCAACATATTATCTTACATTTGTTTAAGTAAAATAGTATTGAGTACAAATGAGGACTCCAATCCCAGTCTCCCTGAGTTTTCTTTTTAATGGTACATTTTAGATGTACATAGTGATAACATTCATCGTAGGGGATTTGTACCTGTACAGGATACATCTTGTTGCTTCTTTTTTTCCCATTCCCCTCCCCTCCCTGCACCCCTCCTCCCTCCTTATTTACAAAAGCTTTGTTTCCATCTTTTTCCTTCTATTCCTTATTTCTCTTGTCCCTCTGTTCCTTTCCCCCTCCTACTCCCTTGTTCCCCTTCCCATTTGAACAATTTCTTCCCTTTCCCAATACAATACATTTTAGTCTTTATTCCCCGAGTTCTATCCCAACTCTGCCACTTACAAGCTATGTGACCATGAGTAAGTTACATAGTCTGTGTGTGTCTCAATTTTCTCCATCAAAAAAAATAATACTAATAGTACTAATTTCACAAATTGTTATAAAGAGCTAATATTTAGTTAATGAGCCAGTACTTATTATTAAGTGCTTAGAACATAGTAAATGCTATATAGATTTTTTTTTTTTTTGGTGGTGCCGGGGATCGAACTCAGGCCCTTGTGCTTACAAGGCAAGCACTCTAATCACTGAGCTAAATCCCCAGCCCCAATGCTATATAGATTTTACATAAATGTCAGAAAGTGTGTTGTTGAAAAACAAATGGCATTCAGTTTCTTCTTTATTTCTCTTAATGCTCTTTTTTTAAGACCAACCCATATTATGATATATAAATATGCCTTTGTGACATATTTTTGCCAGTCTATTTTCTTAGTCAGACCCACCTTTGTGGGACCTGAGGAAACAGACTAAAGAAGACCTATATACCATAGTCTAAATACTTTTAAAAGTCATATATAAATATAATGTGCTGCTTGCCTAGTGATCTCAAGGACCTGAGTTCGAGCCCCAGCACCCCCTAAAAAAGATAATGTACTGTAAAAGTAGATATTCTATCCATTTCCTTAACAAATATACTTTCATAAAGACAAAAGCAAAACACATCTGTAAACTCTAATTTTTATACATATGGCAAAACATACAACAGGACTAGATTTAATTGTTTCTGCTTATGTGTCTTTGTTTTGCTGGCTGGTCACATTTAGATGAGTTAAAGACATACTTAATTCAAAAAGTAGATCTTTATCCCAAAATTGTATTTTCCTTGCCTTTATGTCACCAAAATCACATGTTAAGGAATCCAAAACTGCCAATTTAACACTCAGCCAATGACTAGAAACTATTGCACATACGAAATACATAAATGCCAGACTTACTGCTATACTTTTCTGTTCCTTTTACAAATATTACTTATTTTAAATCGGGCGTGGTGACACATACCTGTAACCCCAGCACCCTTGGGAGGCTGAGACAGGAGGATCACAAATTCAAGCCCAAGCTGGACAATTTAATGACTTATCACGACCCTGTCTCAAAATAAAGATAAGAAACGGGGTAGGGATGTAACTCAGTGCAAAGGCCCTGGATTCAATCTCTAGTACTACAAAAAAAAATTACTCACTTTATTATGTTGTGATTTAGTTCTTCATCCTTTTCACTCTGATTTTTTTAACGTAATTTTTCTTTTTTTTGAGACAGGGTCTCACTATGCAGTTCACGCTAACCTCAAACTCATGGTGATCCTCCTGCCTCAGTGCTGGGATTACAGGAGTGTGCCATGACACCCAGCTCATTCACTCTAATTTTTAATAGTGGTACTATTAGGAAAGCAAAATCGAAATCTTTTCAGAAAAAAAATCACTGTATTGTAATAAGCAAAATTTCTCCCATTCTATTTTCTGCTGGTAGCAAGGCCAACATAGACAAACATTTCTTTTTTTTAACATTAGGGATTGAAGCAGGGCCTTTACACTGAGCTACATCTCCATTCCCTATTTTTTTATTTTGAGTCAGTCTCACTACATCGCTAAATTGCCCCAGCCTGGCCCTGACCTTGTAATTCTCCTGCCTCAGCCTCCCAGAGTGAGGCAATTACAGGCATGCCCCGCCATGCCTGGTTTAGACAAATATTCCTGGGTGGTTATAGTTCTTGTATATATTTTTTAACTTTTATTTTAATGGTACATTTTTATTTTGTTTTGTTTTGGGTTTTTTAGTGCTGGGGATCAAACTCAGGGTTTGATATCTTCAGTCATTTAATGGTACATTTTAGATGTACATAGTGATAGTTCTTGTATAATTTGGAAAAACTAATTTAGGGGTTAGAGATTTAGCTCAGTGGTAGAGCACTTGCTAGCAAGTGCAAGGCCCTGAGTTCAATTCCAGCACCCACCCCCAAAAAAGAAAAATTAATTTAGAGAAATGACACTGACCTGTTGCCATACTTAGATTAAAAAGAAACCATGAAGTTTTAAATGCTGTATTGAGGTATAACTTGTATATAGTAGAGTGCACCAGACTGAGGCATATCCCAAACCTTTTTGCCTGTTTGTAACCACGCAACTACTCTCAAGATTAAGAACCAGATCAGCTCCTGAGAGGGCTCTCTGAGGCCCTTTTCTACTGTCTATGCCCCAAAAGTAACCACATTTCTTATCTCTACTGTGCTGTGATAATAAGATGATACCGTCATGTCCTAATATTGTGATGCCCGTAATAAATGATTATGCTAAACAAAAATATTATGAACACTTTCATTTTACCACACAAACCACTTTTGACTTCGTTGCACTTTTCATCTTCTTTTAAACAATGTAGATCCAGGGGTTGGGGATTTAGCTCAGTGGTAGAGTGTTCAAGACTCACAGAGATCCTCCTGCCTCAACCTCACAAATGCCGGGATTACAAGCACGCACCACCACATCTGGCTCTATGGGTATTAGTTTAGTGGTTATTTGTACATACCAGATGTTAAACTGATAAAAACATATACTACACTTGATCTTAGCCAAAAGGCTGAGAAGTGATAGGTTATTTGTACGTGAATCTTCTTGTTTATAAAATTTATGTAAAACCTTTTTGTTTCTTTACTGTACTTTTGACACATTTTTGAATATCATCTTGTTAATTACCTTTTGATTTAGAATAGTATCTTTTCTAAAATTAAAAAAAGAAATCTTAAGCACAAGGCCCTGAGTTCGATCCCCAGCACACACACACACACACACACACACACACACACACACACAAAGAAATCTTGTCAAAAGTGGAAATTTCAATATTGTTTCAGCTTTGCATCACTATAATGAAATATCTGACACAGTCTGCTTACAAAGGAGAAGTTTATTTAGCTCACAGCTTTGTGGTCCAAAGTGTAAACACATTGCAGGGTCTGTGGTGAGGGCCACTTGGCTGTATCACTTCATGGCATGGATAGCAATTGTGGCAGTTACATGCAAGACCAAGTGATTATATCTTGAAACAGGAGCAGAGAGAGAGGGAGTGGGGCCAAATTCAGGCTTTGATAATAATCCTGTGATGAGAACCACCTTCTGATGGCCCAACCCCAGTGACCTAGGGACCTCTCATCAGGCCTTACCTCCAGAAGGGTCCACCCCCTATCAACCACCTTACAGACCACGGGTATAGCCACAGTGGATTCCTGGGGGACACTCAGACCATATCCAAATTGCAGCAGCTACGTAAGGATTTTTTGGTGAAGCTGTTGCTAACATTAATAGTAGCAGTGCAGTTTATACCAAATAACGGTGGGCAGCGCAACTTCAAAGTAAATTTCACTTTCCCACAAAAGCTGCGAATTGCTCTTTGCTTGAGGATCTTGCATTGTTTTAACTTCTCTGATGTATCTTATCTACATTAAATCCAATCACTCTGACAAAATTTAATAAGCATTTCCTCATGTATTTGACAATGACTTTGTTTATGCTTCATCAAGATGTTCAACATTTAGGTAGATCTACAATATTGTATATAATCTTTGATTTGTCCCCAAAAATATCGCTATTGACACAGTTAAAACTAGCAGATTAAAAACGTGTCATTCATGGCTTCAGCTATGTTTCTGAATTGTTGGCTAAAATCATGGCATGTACATTGTATTATATCAAGGCCTTTACCATAGATTTTATCATGCTTAGTATGGGGCAATGGAGGTGTCATGAAGATGCAGACATGGCTACTAGTGTCACCAGAGCTTAGAACATCTGTAACTTCGAGCACATGCGATCTCCTGAACTCCCAAAATCCTGCAACACAGACACAACATAAACATTCTGAATGCACCCTGCCCAAAGTCCCCGGGGCCGGCCTGAAGCAAAGAGCTAGACATGCCACAACAGCACTGAAGGAGTAAGGACCCTGCTCCCCACTGTGTCAGCACTAGAATGAAGAGGGAGTAGGAAAGACCAAGTTTTCCCAAGAAACAAGAAATGTATCAAGGGATCTAAGGTCCAAGAGGATAGAAAGGGCACCGTCAGGGCTGATATCTTACACTGAGGACTTTGGGAGATCCTTGAAAAATCTACTTCCCAGGAGCATTAACATCAGCCTGCAGCCAAGCTCTGCCTCTCCTCGGAGTCAGCACAATGAGCCAGCTCCTTGGTAAGCCACCAGAGGAGGTGTATTAGTCAGCTCATCCATCTCTGGGACACAACAACTGACTTGCACAGTTTGAAGGAGGAGAGGCTTAGTAAATCTGTCTTTGTTACTTTTTCATTGCTGGGACAAAATACCTGACACCCACAAGTTGAAGGAAGGTTCTATTTGGTTCACAGTTTGTAGAGGTTTCAGTCCGTAGTTGGCTGGCTCCAAGGCAGTAGGCAGAGGAGAAACAGTTCATGACATGGCAGGTCAGAAGCAGCTGTACTCAAGGAAGGAAGAAAGACAGATATGTATCCAGGCCACTTCTACAGTGACCTACCTTCTCCCACCAGGCTTCACCTCCCATGTCACACCTAGCTAAAAACCCATCAGTGGACTAATTCAGCGATGTGTATCCTGCACCCATGATCCAGTCGCCTCTCGAAAGCCCCACCTACAAGTGCATGAGGCTTTGTGGGGGACACCTAGATATAAGCCATAATATTCCACCCCTGGTCCCCAAAAAACTCCTGTGAATTCCTTTGTGCAAAATGCATTTATTCCACGTCTAAGAGTTGCCAATGCCTTAACAGCTTCAACAGTACTGAAAAGTCTAAGTCCAAATTCTTCTCTGAGATTTAAAGCAAACTCTTAGCTGCAAGCCCCTGTAAAAATGGAAAGTTAAACACTTCCAACACACAATGGCACGAGATAAATACTTCCACTCCAAAAGGGAGAATTAGGATGATAGAAAGGAATGAGGGAAAAGCAAAACTGAAATCTAGCAGAGCACACATTAAATCCCAAAGTTCTGTATCAAGCATCCAGAACATTCTGTGGCAAGATGTGATCTCTGAAGGGTGGCTCCACTCCTATGGCACTGCCACTGGCTATAGTCCTCATGGTCTCTCTTGGGCCGGCTTTCCTCAGATGGTCCGTGCTTTTAGCTTCCCAACCTTCTGGAGTCTCCACTGCACTTTCAGCTTCACACACTGCCCTCTCAGGGGCACAGAGTCTGGGCTCCCAGGCCTTCTTCTGAAATCCGGGTGGAAGCCTTCCCAGCCCCACAATTCCTGCATTATGTGTGTGCCTAAAACCAGCACTGTGTGGATGACACCAAGGTCTGCTGCCTGCTGCAGGAGTAATCAGGTTTCCTTCTCTCCTGGCTATAGGGATTGAGTGGCTGGATGGTTCAGCACAGTGGACTGAATTCCAGTGAATCGATTCCCATTCCCTTTTAGCCCCACCTATGAGCACATGAGGTTTGGCAGGGACATCTAGAAATGAGCCATAGCAATAGCTCACAATTTCAGGGTAGTCAGACTCTGGTCAGCTGGTTCCAGGGTAGCAACATCATGGCGAGAGAGTGGGGCAGAGCAAAGATGCTTAGTTAGTGGTGGTGAGAAGTAGAGCAGGGGAACAGCACGGGAGAGGAAGGGTCGAAGGACCAGGCACGGACCCCAAGGCCACACCTTGGTGACCCATGCAGACACACCTAAAAGAGTGCTCCACAAATCCTCTGGATGGATCCCAAAGCCAAGCAAGTTGACACAATCTAGCTTAACCTCACAGGAATGATTTCTCAACAGACTTAATCTTTTGAATCAATGGTTAAAATTGAAAAATACGTTTGCTCAGTTCTTAACTTGAGCCAAAAGCCTGTAGTTTTGTTTTGTTTTGTTTTGTTTTGTTTTGTTTTACAACAGATATCAAACTATTCAGAAAGATTACTTAAACCCAGGAGTTCTGGGCAGGCGAGGCAACATAGCAAGACCTCATTTCAAATGAAACGAAAGTCAGGCGCGTGGTGCACACCTGTAATCCTAGCATCTTGGTAGGCCAAAATCCATGTTTAAGAGCAGTCTGGGCAATTTAACAACACCTTGTCTCAAAATAAAAAGGGGAGACAGACTGGGAATGCACCTCAATGTGAAGGCCCTGAGTTTAATCCTCAGCACAAAAAAAAAAAAAAAAAAAATCAAATTGAAGAATGTGGCTTAGCCATTGTCCAGAATCATTACTCAGCAAACATTGAAAAGCTTGGGAAGTGTGTTAATCATATTTGAGGAGGAAGGTTTATTTTGCCTCACAGTTTCACAGGTTTCAGTTTGTGCTTGGCCAGCTACATGGCTTTTAGGCCTGTGGTGAGGCACAAACATAACGGTGGAAAGGCATGGCTTCCCCCAAACAGACCACACACTGGTCCGCAAAGCTTAAGTAAACACAAATGAATCAGGATCATCCCTTGTTAACTATCTGACCCATTCAAACTAGAAATCAATCACAGAAAAAAAAAAAAACCACAGAAAATTTATAAGTATCTGGAAACGTAATAACATACTCCTGAACACTCAATGTGTCACAGTAGAAATCAAGGAAGAAACAATTTCTGGAATCAAATAATAACATCAAAACCTATGGAACACAATGAAAGCAATCCTAAGAGGGAAGCTTATTGCAATCAATACTCATATTAGAAAAACAGAGTGAGCTCAAATAAATAACCTCATGATGAATCTCAAGATACTTGAAAAACAGGGGCTGGGGATTTAGCTCAGTGATTAGAGTGCTTGCCTTGCAAGCACAAGGGCCTGAGTTCGATCCCCGGCACCACAAAAAAAAAAAAAAAAAAAAAAAAAAAAAAAAAAAAAAAAAAAAAAAAGATACTTGAAAAACAACAACAATCCAAACCCAAACTGAATTTAAGGAGGGAAATCATAAGGATCAGAGTAGAAATTAATGAAATTGGTGCTAAAAAACAATACAAAGAATCAACAATTTGAAGAGCTGTTTCTTCAAAAGAATAAACAAAATAAATAAGTCCTTAACCATACTCATCAAAGAGAGCAAAAACCATATCAATGCAATTAGAACGGAAAAAGGGAAAATCACAAGCGTCATCACAAAAGTTCAGAAGACAGGAGCTACTATGAAAAATTTTATTCCAACAAATTGGAAAATCTTGAAGAAATGGACAGTTTCCTAGACTCATACGTATCACTAAAACTAAACCATGAAGACATAAAAATTCGGAACAATCTAACAGCAAGCAATGAAATTGAAGCAGTAATTAAAAAAAAAAAAAACCACCAGCAAAGAAATGCTGAAGACCTGATGGATTCACTGCTGAATTCTACAAGATTTTCAGGACATTGTAACACTCATACTCCTCAAACTGTTCAACGAAATCGAAAGCGAAGGAGTGTTGCTAAAGTCATATCTGGAAGCCAGCATCACTCTGTTCCCCAAACCAGACAAAAACCCAACTAAAAAGGAAAGGAATAGGCCAGTCGTCTCAATAAATGTTGACGTAAAAATCCTCAATAAGATATTGGCAAATTGAATGCAGCAAATCATCAGCAGGATCATGTCATGACCAAGGAGGTTTCATCTCAAGTTTGCAAGGATGGCTCAACATATGTAAATCAACAGCGAGACCTTGTCTCAAAAAACTTTCTTTTAATGATTTTTGCGTTATTTTTTAAAAATTCAGGGGCCAGGGATTTAGCTCAGTGGTTAGAGTGCTTGCCTTGCAAGCACAAGGCCCTGAGTTCGATTCCTGACACCAAAAAAAAAAATTTAGTCTAACAATTTAAATTTAACATTACCAAATGTAAGAGAAAATATAAAACATAAACTTCTATAAAACTGCAGAAAAATAATGTTAATAATGATAAGTTAGCTAAAGAAGGAAGTGAAGGGGCTGGGGATTTAGCTCAGTGATTAGAGTGCTTGCCTTGCAAGCACAAGGGCCTGGAAAAAAAAAAAAAAAAGAAGGAAGTGAAGTAGAAACGTGTCTGTGTGGGGCGCCCACCTGCCGCCTGGATCCCTGACCTTGGGTTTCCAGCGTGACCACACTGCCCCCTGGTGGTCTCGGGTGTCCAAATCAGACGGGGTCCTACCCGTCTCTTACCTCTCTTTTCTCCAAGGTTGCCCTCTTCTGATCGGAAAAGATAATGCAAAACGAATTCCTGGACAAGGTTTGAAAACCCAAATGGTTCACTGTAGTGTTACAATCTAGGAAGCGCCGAATAACCTAGCAGTGTCTTAACTTAGAGGAGTAGCAGCCCTAGAACGCCAGACACACCCTATTCACTTCATCAAATAAACGTGAACTGAGTCTGCATGTGTGCCAGGCACTGTTCCAAGCTCTGGGAATATGGCAGAGAGTAAAACCAACCGAAATCTGTCTCCATAGAATGTGTGCTCTTCAGGGTGGGCAAGGACAGTAAAAATGAATGCGCTAGCGTGAGGCCGGTCGAGCTCAGCGCATCTCATAATCACTGTGTTAGTGCTGTGGGGGGAAAGTTACATCAGAAAACACAGCATATCCAACCAGATATAGAAATTCGGGGAGCTGGGTGTGTAACTCAGTGGTAGAGCACTTGCCAAGCTTGCAAAAGGCCCTGGGCTCACTTCCCAGAACCATAAAAAAGACCCCCCAAGTTAAAAAATTTACAATGCAACATTTTATTAAGGTATATCACAAGAACAGGCAAGTCGTAAATGTTGAACAACCAGGTCCCTGAAAGACAGAATAATGTTGATCTGTAGCGTTCACTGATTTTCGTAACACAAACACTCCTATCATGGTTGACTCCAAGCTACCAATAGTTTAATAACTAGCTCTCATAATTCCTGAAATGTTAATTGACAGCCTTTTTGAGCCCATACCAGTGGGCTGCAGCACACCCCTGCTGGGGGAATCAGTACTGGCTGGGAGCACGCACAGTCCATTCACAGTACTGGGAGGCAGTGTCCAGACTTGGTAGACCTGCTGGTGGGTGAGTTGGTGGGATGACAGGAACTTCTAGAAATTCTCTTCTGTTTTCCTAGTAAAACAGGAAGTAAGGTCAGCAGCTAAGAATAAATTTAAGGAGAGGAAAGGCTTCAAATTTAATGAAAGACAAGTAAAATAGTTACCTAGAAGATAGTCAATAAATTAGGGAAATAAATTGCTCACCAACATTAAGGTTAATGACCAAAAACATTATAAGAGTTAGCATAATTGAATGTTTTTTCTTTCCTGCCACATTTAGCCACATAGGTGCAAAGTGCCAAGTAGATGGAAATTAGATTTTATCAGAGACAGGGAAAAGTTGTGAAGGTCAATAGATTGTCATTAATTAGATCAAAAGTTTGCTGAACTCACACCACTAGAAGAAACGTGCTAAGTGGTGGTTGGAATGTGCACTGTTTGAACTGAAATGATGGTGGGAAACCTGTGTGGTTTGCACATGGCTGTAATCCTAGCCCTCTGGGAGGCTGAGGCAGGAGGATTGAAATTTCAAACCCAGTGGGGTGTGGTGGTGCACACCTGTAATCCCAACACTTGGGCACTGAAGCAGGAGGATCATCCCAGAGTTTGAGGACAACCTGGGCTACATGGTGAGTTCAAGGCCAGCCTTAACTATATAGTGAGACTGTGTCTCAAAAAAAAAAAAAAAGAAAGAAAGAAATTGAGGCTGTGGGCTGGGGACTTAGCTCAGTGGTTAGAGTGCTTGCCTAGGAAGAACACGGCCCTGAGTTTGATCCCCAGCACCAAAAAAAAAAAAATAAGTTTAATCTTATTATCTTATGAAAATGGTGTTAATAGTTTAAAATATTTTTGAATCATCAATATATTGACATAGTTCAAAATTCAGAAGGGTAGTGAAGGGTTTATAATAAAAAGATTCCTTTTACTTAAGCCTTTCAGGGTTACCCTCCCCCAACTAAAGACTGATACCAGCTTTTCGTATTTTTTCAAGGATATTCTGTGTGTTTACAAGCTAATATGAATACATAGATATTTTTTTGAGACAGGGTCTCATTATGTAATTCAGGCTGGACTTGAACTCACTATGTAGTGCAGGCTGGCCTCAAATTTAAGGCAATCCTCCTGCCTCTGCCTCCCAAATTCTGGGAGTACATGCACGAGGCACCACACCCAGCTAGAAATAGATTATTTAAAGATCTGTTAGGTTCCACTGGGGATCTAGCTCAGTGGCAGAGCGTGTGTTTAGCAAGTGTGAGATTCTAGGTTCCATCTCCAGCACTGCAAAACAAAAAAGTGTCTCATTCCTGAATACAACCACACCATTACCACATTCAAATAATTATGAATAATATTGTCATATACTACACAGCTTATATTTTATATATCAGCATCATCAGTTTGTATAATCAATTACATGTCATTTAACAGTCACAGCATTTTTTGTTTGTCGTTTGTGGTACCAGGAATTGAAGCCAGAGTATTATCACTGGACCATTTTTAAATTTTGAGACAGGGTCTCACTAAGCCACTGAATTGCCTAGGGTGGGCTTGAAATTGTGACCCTCCTGCCTCAGTCTCCCAGAATGCTGGGATTACAGATGTGTGCCACCATGCCCAGGTACCATAACTTTTTTTTTTGGAGCTGGGGATCAAACTCAGGGCCTTGCACTTGATAGGCAAGCACTCTAACCACTGAGCTAAATCCCCAGCCCCTCATAACACTTTTATATAGAGTCCTTCTCTTACTTGCTCGTAACACAAGTCAACTAATAATATGCTGTGAGAACATCATCATCAGGCAGTTTCGTCACATGAACAGCACACAGCGTGCTTGCGTGAGCACACTTGCCCCAGGTCGGTCGCCGCACATGGTGGTGGCGGCAGCTGCTGTTCCTCCTCCTCCACCTCTCTTCTTCTTTGTAGTACTAGGGATTGAACCCAGGGCCTTTACACGGAGCTACATCTCAGTCATTTTTTTAAACGACAGAGTCTCACTAGGTAGGCCAGGCTGGCTATGTGGCCTTTTGATGCCACCAAGCGACAACATAAACTGGAGACGTATGAAGCTGCTGCTGGAGTAATACAGCACACTCTATGGTAGATTTTTTTCTAATAAGGAGAAGGAGTACATGCTAAAATAATAATAATCATGGCATACTAAATAGATAAACCAGTAATATAATTGTTTATTTCCAAGGACTCTGTCCTATACATAATTTATGTGCTACATATTTTTGAGTAATGCATTGCACTCTGCTGTTACAATGTTTCAGCTCCACGGAGTTGGAGATTTAGCTCAAGTGTGGAGTGCTTGCTTAGAAATGTTTCAGTTTCATTATCAACTTGGTATATTAGGAAACTGTCCTGCGTGGGGTCTGTCACTGATTGCAACGCGGCAAGGCGGTAATAACTACATAACTGCTGTGTTGTACAACCATCACTCCTAACTTCAGAACATTCCCATCACCGCGAAAAGAAATCCTGTACCTGTCACCATCTGTCCCAATTCTGCCCCCACCCCTCATCCGCTGACGGTTCTTATCTACTTTCTCTACAAATTTGTCTTGTCTTGATATTTCGTAGCACAGAATCACACACAATATGGGGCCCTGTGTGTCTGCCTTCTGTGCAACAGCACCTTACTCTTTGGTATGTTTGAAGAGTGTTCAATTACACAGGAACACCACATTTTTAGTCCATTCATCAGCTGACAGATATTTGTGTTGTTTGGCTACTATGAATAATGCTGCTACAAACATTCCTGTACTTTTTTTTTTTTTTTTGGTTTTTTGAGACAGGGTCTCACTACGTAGTTCAGACTGCCATTGAACGCACTATGTAGCCCCGGCTGGCCTCGAACTCACAGAGATCCACCTGCCTCAACCTCCCTAGTGCTGGGATTACAGGCATCCACCACACCCAGCTTCACATACACATTTTTGTGTGAATGTATGTTTTCAGTTCTCTTCAGTATATACCTAGGAGTTGAGTTGCTGGGTCAGGTGGTAATTCTGTGTTGAATTTTTTGAGGAATTACCAAACTCTTTTCCACAGTAACTGGACCAGTTTATATTCCCACCAGCAATATATAAAAGTTCCAATTTCTCCACATCCTAGTCAATACTTGCTATTTTCTGGGGTTTTTTCACATTGTTATTATAGCTGACCTGCTAGAGGTGAGGAAGAATTCCATTTTGGTATCAATTTGCATGTCCTTAGGACTTGTAACATTGAGCATCTTTCCATGTGTTTATTGGTAGCTGCTTATTCTCAGGGAGCACTTTTCAAGACCCCCAGATAGTACCTAACCATATACATACTGCATTTTTCCTATAAATAAATACCTAAAATTGTTTAATTTATAAATTAAGTACAATAAGAGATTAACAAGACAATTATAGCAATGTACTACAATAAACGATATGCGAATGTGATTGATTTGTCCAAAAATATCTTAGTGCACTATAGTTACTCATGTGACGATGTAAGCTGACGCCTATGTGATGAGATGAAGGGAAGTGAATGATGGAGGCACTGTGCTGTACCATTAGCCTATTACTTGTATTTTTGGTGCTGGGTATTGAACTCAGGGCCTTATGCTTGAGAGGCAAGCACTCCCAACCATAGCGCCAAACACCCAGCGTTAGCCTATTACTTAAAGGACACTTGAACACAAGCACAGCCATACTACAAAAATAGATCCTACAATCATGGATCTGAGAGCTGCTAAACGAGTAGTAAGCAGGTAATATACACAAGGAACATACTGCACAATGGAAAAAGGGATGATTCACATTTGGCCAGGACATGGCCAGATGGTATAAGGTTTCATCACACGACCCGGCACACAGTTTCAAACTTACATATTCCTTATTCCCAGAAAATAATCTATTTCATATTTTTGGATCTCGGTTGGCCACAGGTAATTGAAACCACGAAATGAGAAACTGCAGGTAAGAAGAGGCTACTTGGTGGGCATGGTGGCACACACCTGTAATCCCAGGACTCAGGAGGCTGACGCAGGATTATTACTGGGAGTTGGAAGCCAACCTGGGCTGCATAGTGAGTTCAAGACCAGCCTGAACTACATAGCAAGGCCGAGTCTCAAACAAACAAACAAACAAAAATTAGGAAAAATAAGGGTGCTACCTCTGGGAGCCGATTGGAAGGGATGTCGCGCAGCTACCAGGCCGGCGAAGGGAGGTGGGGCCAGGTAAAGTGAGGAGGAGGAGCCGGGCAGGCTGGCTGCGGCAGGCAGGAGAGGAGGCCTTCCTTTTGGGTCACCGTGGAGACCGACAGAAACAAGAATCGAGCCTTGGTCAAGGAGTGCAGAGAGGAAATCTCTCCGAGGTTTAAGGCCCAGCAGGATGAGCTCGGCAGGCAAGATCCTCAAGGACAGAGACACACTGAACCAGCCTGGAAGGAGGATGGGTTCTCTGTTCCTCTGGTCATCAAGACTCGCCCCCCACAGAGGACTCAAGATCCAGCTGCTGCCACAGCTTCTTCCCCCTCCACTCCTGACCCTGCCTCAGCGCCCTCCAACACTCCTGCATCACCTGCCCCACTGCAGCCTTCCACCTCTGGCCCTACCCCTCGGAATGCACTACCGGACCATACTCTCTGGCTTTGGGGCATCCTGGAGCTGCGCAGCCCGGGCCTTGGCTCTGCCAACTTAATGGAGCTGCAGCAGCAGACGCAGAGGCAGCTGATGTCCAACCCTGAGATGTTGTCACAGATCATGGAGAACCCCTTGGTCCAGGATATGACATCTAACCCTGACTTTGTATGCCACAGGATCACAGCCAACCCCCAGACACAGCAACTGATTGAGCAGTAGCCAGAAATCCACCACATGTTCAACAACCCCTGAGGTCCAGAGACAGACAACACAGCCTGCTCAGAATCCAGCAGTGATGCAAGAGATGATGGAGAACCGGGACAGGGCACAGGACTGAGAGCCCCTCCCTCACTCCTACAGCCCCTCGCCCCCACTTCTCAGGCCCCCGTGTCCGGTGGGGAGGGCACCAGAGGATCAGGGACCAGCTGGGTGCACCCAAGTCTTGGACCCCTTTGGGATCGATGTGGCCAGCCTGGGGTCAGGGATGTTCAACAGCCCAGAAATGCAGGCGCTCTTCGAGCAGATCTCTGAGAGCCCCAGCTGATGCAGGCTGTGATCTCAGCACCCCCACATGCATGGCATGTTGCAGACGCTGGCCCAGAACCCTAACTTTGCTGCTCAGATGGTGGTGAAGGTGTTGCTTTCCGCAGGGAGCCCCCAACGGCAGCAGCAGCTCCGCTTCTTCCTGCGGAGCTGTCTATCCTCACCAATCCCCGCACCATGCAGGCATTATTACAGATCCACAGGGGCTGCAGACTCTGAGGACGGAGGCTGCCGGGGTTGGTACCTGGTCCTGGCTCCTCTGGGGTGTCCCAGACTCCAGCACCCTTCTGGGCAGGCAGCACCTCTGGGTCTGCAGCTGAAGCCCCCACCTCCTTGACAGCCACAACAGCCACATCTCCTTCCAGGGGGGCTTCCGGCACCCAGCAGCAGCACATGCAGCAGATGATCCAGCCTTTGGCTGGAAGTGGAAACTCACAAGTGCAGACATCGGAAGTAAGATTTCAGCAGCAACTGGAGCAGTTCAACTCCTTGGGGTGTACTGATCGTGAGGCCAACCTGCAGGCCCTAATTCCCACAGGAGAGACATCGACGGAGCTATGGAGAGGCTCCAGGCTCCCAGCTCTCCTAATCCCTTGACCCAGGCCTGACGCTGTTCCTTCCACTTGGCGCCAGCCTTTGGTTCCTCTGTCGGCTCCCAACCCCAGCAGGTGACACAACTTCTATTCTGGTTACTTCATCCGGCACTTTCTGAGTCTCGATGGGGACTTCCAGGAAAACGTGGGAGATGCCTGTTCTCCTTGTCTGAAGGGGAAGCTGACACACGGAGCTCTGGACAGGAATTAACAGGCCTGGGACTAGCCCAGTGTACACTAGTGTGCAAGAGGACAGATTGAGGTTTCTTGGAGGAAAAGAACAGGTGAGACAGACTGAACCAAAAGCTTGGAGTTGGAATTGACAGCAGGGTGTGGAAGCTCTCATAACTCTGTCGGGAGACCTCAGGCCCAGGCCTGGCAGAAGAGTAAAAAGTCTGATAGAATTTGAAGAAAGGGGCTCCATGAAACTAAGCAGTCTCACAAGGAGTCATGTTGGCTCCACTTCAACACACACACACACACACACACACACACACACACACACACACACTTCTGGTCTCTCTCACCTGAGACAAGGAGGTCAAAGGGCCCGGCTAGCGCAGGAATAAGTACACCCAGAGTGCTAGGCTCCCGAGGCCTCTGGACACTGCGTCGCTGAAGAGCGGTGTGGGACCCCACCTGAAGCTGTCGGGCTGCGACTGGCACCCTTGCTTCCTATCATACCTTTGAGGAAGAGCAGGAGGGTTTCTTCCTCCTGAGCTTTTGGCCTTTCAGTTCTTCACGGTTTCCTTCCAGGCCAGAAAGTGTTTTTGCTTCTTTGTATTTTTTTTGTGGTGCTGGGGACTTACCCAAGGTGTCCTGCATGCTAGGAATACGCTGTACCACCGAGTTGAGTCTCCAGCACAGAGTTCTTTTTGAGAGAGGAGAAGGGAGGGTGTCAGTGATGCCTTTAATCTGGAACTGGACATTGCACAGAGGGGGCTCTCATTATCCCTTCCTCTGCTGCGTGGTCCTGCTGCTGCCGGGACCCTCTAGCTGATGACAGGAGGAGGCGAGAGGAACAGAGTTCTGTCCCAAGTGAGAAAGGGTCTGAAGCAGTCCAGAGATGATATCTGCCCTTTCCCTCCTGACCTCCCCCAACTCCCATGCTGGCCTTTGTAAGTAAATGGTGTGATGTTCTTAAAAAGTAAGTAAAATTAATTAATTAAATAAAATAGGCTGCACACTATGGAAATCAATATGGAGATTCCTCAAACAACTAGAACTAGAGGTTCCATTTGATCCAGCTGTTCCCCTACTGGGGATCTTCCCAGAAGAACTGGAATCCTCATACCACAGGGACATACACACAACCATGTTTATAGCAACACAATTTGTAATAACTAAGTCTTGGAAACAACCTAAATGCTCAACAACCAATGAATGGCTAAAGAAAATGTGGGTTTTTTTACACAGTAGAGTACTACACTGCCATAAAAAGGATAAACTAGAGTCATTTGTATGTAAATGGATGTTCCTTGAGAGCATACTATTAAGTGAAATAAATCGGACACTTATGAGTACACATCAAATTGTTTCTCTGATATGAGAAACCATGGATGTAAAAAAGGACAAAGAGGTGTAATAGATATAATCTAAAAGGAAGATAATATTCCAAGGAGAAGAGCATTGGACAGAGACAAGGGGAGAAGCGAGAAGGGAAAAGAGGGATAGAAAAAGGAAAGGGAATTCATGGAGAATTGTGAATGTACCTGCTGTAAATAGGGAAGGGAATAGAGGGGAGGGACGAGGAAGAGGGGGGAGAACCAAGATGCACCATG
This sequence comes from Hystrix cristata, assembly GCA_004026905.1. Lineage (NCBI taxonomy): Eukaryota > Metazoa > Chordata > Mammalia > Rodentia > Hystricidae > Hystrix > Hystrix cristata. The sequence continues at coordinate 28,796 of PVJO010008075.1, read as the reverse complement.
TACAGGTACAAAATAAATGTGATGAATGTAACCATTATATGTACATTGTACCAATACATGTTCTTGGTTAAAAAATAATTTAAAAAAGAAATAAAATAGGTTGCAAATATAGCTCACAGCAAAGGCCCTGGGGTCAATCCCAGTACCAAAAAAAAAAAAACCAAAAAACCCTACTGAATGTCAATTTCCTGGCTTAATGATTATACTGTAGTTATATGACATTCAAATTTGAGGAAACTGAGTGAAGAAAAATATTTTTACAGCATATATATATACACATATATATATTTTTAACAACTTTTATATGTTTCTTAAAGACAAACTCTGACTATGTAGTTCAGGCTGGCCTTGAACTCACAGCGACCCTCCTGCCTCACCCTCCCCAGTGCTGGGATTACAGGCAAGTGCCACCTCATCTGGCTTCTATTAGTCTTTTTAAATAAGTATTTCCAGCCAAGGGTGGTGGCGCATGCCTGTAATCCCGACACTGGGGAGGCTGAGGCAAGGCAGCAGGGTTGCTGCGAGTTCAAGGCCAGCCTGGGCTACAACACGGAGTTCCAGGCCAGGTCGGCTACACCAGAGTCTCACAGAGAGAAAGAGAAGTGTGACTTTTCATTACAACTCCGGCTGTGCGCGTTACTTCGACGCCATTACAAAGAGCAAATGTTGAAGTAATACGATAGTCTGATGAAAACATCCAAAAATAAAAGCCTATTAATTACGCCTCCAGTTTTTTGTTTCCTTACACGAGAATCCACGCGGACGATATTTAAAGGGGCGAAGGGCATCAAAAGCTCTTCTGATGACCGAATCTCTTCAAAAGGGTAGACGCCTGAGGAGCGAGTCTGAGCTCCGCAGGGCAGCGTTGGGACAGCGGACCCAAGCGCCCGAGCAGCCGGCGCGCCCCACCGCGCGCCCGGCCGGACGCACACAAAGCCTCGCGGGGGCGGGGCTCGTGACGTCATGGGGACGCCCGCCCCCTTACGTCGCGCCCTGGAGAAGCCAGAGGGTTTCTGGCAGCGTCGGCGCCATTTTGACGGAGCTTGCGACCGAGTGGGAGTGGAGTGGGGCGGCCGTTGTTGCCGACTCTTTCCTGCTCCCCACGGTCCAGTCAGCTGGGTGATTAGGCCATCGGCCCTCGAGCCGAGACTTATCTCTTATTTAGTTCTGGAGAGCGTCTGGCCGACATGAGTGATGTAGAGGAGAACAACTTCGAGGGCAGAGTGAGTACAAAGCCGCGGGAGCCGTCTTCGGCGGCGGCCCGATGCGCGGGGTTTCGCCCGGCCGTGCGCGGTCGGGGCTTGCGGGGAGTCCTGCGGGGCCCGCGGAAACAACCTCCGGAGCCATCGCGATTGCTTCCTCACATCCCAAGATGGCTTCTAGGTTCCACTGCTTCCCAGGCCCTGCGAATAACCCTCCGCCCCCTTTTGGAGACGGCCTGGTACCTGGACTCCGGGGTCTCCCTCCGTCCCGCCCGGTCCCCGCCCCGAGGCTTCCCTATCTCGGTTCCGAGCTGTGGGTCCCCGTCGCGGTGGGGCGGGGGGCCGCGGCCGGGAGTGTCCCCGGGCCGGACGGTGGTAGGTGCCGACTGCGGTGGCGTTGCTGCGACCCCCGAGCTTCGCAGAGGGTCTCGGGGTCCCCGGCGCGCGGGGCTGTCGCCCGGGCGGGAGCAGCTGGCGTGGGACTAGCTGGGGCCTGTGTCTCCTTGGCTCTCTGTTGCAGTGAGCGGCCGCGTCTCTGTTGGAACCGGCGGCGTTGCGTCTATAAAGGGCGAAAGCCTTGAGGTTGAAGGTGGGACGAGCCCAGTGAAGTGGTTAGTGAACGACCGCACCGACCCTTAAGCGTCCTTAAAACGGGAGCTGTGAGGGAAAATCACGCAAGGAACCCTTTCCCCTTCGTGTCCCTTGTCCTTTCCTTTCACTTCAGAATGAATGTGAAAATGCTGTAACGCCTGATTTTTCTAATTCCTTGATGTTGGGTATTTTTCTCTTCATATATCTTAAGTTCTAATGCTTTTCTTCCTGTGACCTTACATCTAAAAGCAGACCACACCTTTACAGGTTTTTACGGTAAAAAAAAAAAAGGCATTATTTGACTTACTTTAATCTTATATAACTGAACGAATTTCATGGCTCAGTCTCAAAAATACCTAGTCAGTTATACTGCTGTTGAAAGTTTACCTGAAAATTACAGGCGCTGTCGCTGTTTCTCTTCCCACCCCTCCTCCAGGAACGAGGGCTCAGGACAAAGTTTTCATTTTGGGGGGGGGGGTCGGATAAATATAAACATCCAAAAGAATGTGCTATCCTCGACCTACATGTCCTAGGACGTTATCTGTGTTTGGGAGCTTATTTTTTATGTTACCCTAGTAGTGGAAATTGGTGGAAGTGAGTCAGTGTGAAACCCTGAAAAGAAAAGCCCCAGGCGACACGTTCTGGCTGTTTGGGTCTTCGTTGTAGTTCCTAGGGGAAACGCAAAAACACTTGCGGGATATGCTAAAGGGAGTCAGTTTGTCCTTTTTGGAAGTTCGTGCTAAAAACTCCTGGGATCAGTCGGTCAAATCAGAAGAAGGTCGAGGCAAGAGATTTAAAGCAATGGGATAGAAACCAACAAAAGGCTACATTTAAGATGGGATTTTTATTTTTTTTTTTTAAGATGGGATTTTTAAAATAAAATTTGTACCATGGATTTAGTTGAACCTGTTCATTTTATTTTTTAAGATCGTGTACTGATTGTCCCAATGAGATGTTTTAAGATCATGTACTAAAAATATTTGGTAGTAGTTGTGTTTCTTGTTTTGAAAATGTTTGGTAGTTACCTTTTTTTTTTTTTTTTTCTTTTGGTGCTGGGGATCGAACTCAGGGCCTTGCACTTGCTAGGCAAGTGCTCTGCCACTGAGCTAATCCCCAACCCCATGTTTAGGTAGTTATCAAAAGAAGTTTTTCTGTACATTCATCTTTATTTCTTTTTTTCTGTACTCAGCACAATACTGTACATTCATCTTTATTTCAATTTCACGTAAAAGCTTTTTTTTTGTTAATGTTTGGTTTGATTTGTGGGGTGTAGACTAATGGGACCTGCTATTAGTTCCTTTTGTCATCTAGTGAAGGAATTTGTAAATAATTACGTACCTAAGAAAGTAACATAAAGATTCTCACTATTTTTTAAATTAGTTTAGGTATTAACTCATTTCTTAGAAAAAAAAGAGTTTTACCTCTTTTTCCCCACTTTTTGTGGTCATAAAAAATGTTTTTTCATGGGTGCTACTCAACTGTATTTCAGTGTAAATCAGATCAGCAGATTGGATATATACTTTCAGGCTCAACTGTTTTTTAGTTTGAGGTAATTTTCTTTGCAGTTTTTTAAAGAATTAGAAGACTGCTAGAAGCTTTTCTGGAAGTGAACTTTTAGGTGTCTCTTAAAGCGATTAAATATTCACTAGTGCATTTGGTTTTTAAACTACAGTGACATTTTTCTGCTTACCGTAAACCAGCATTTTATGTAACCAATAAGATGTGTTTTTATGTAATACAGCCTCTGTGTTTGTGTTTAAATATAACAACCTAGGGTCATAAAAGGATTTTCAAATACTGTGTGTTGAGTTGTTTAAGTAGTTTTGCTTCAAGCTTATTTTTACTAAAACAAATCAGAAAGAGCACTGACAGGTCAGTATTCAAATATTATGGCTACCAGAAATGTTGTGGAAATTACCAAACTAGCTTTTGAGTTTTTCCCTTTCATAGGAGTTTACTTTAGTGAGAAAACTGCTTCTAATATATTAAATTGGCATTTGAACTACAACATCATTTATCTCCAGTATATAATGGGGTGCAAATGAATACCATCTTGGTTTAAAAAAAGTATTTACAGTTAGATGGAAACATCCTAAAGGCTACCAAATGTACTGAAGAAACAGCATTAATGTTAATAATACCTCCTTTTACAGTGTTTGAGAACCTTATCACCCCCAAAATCTTTGATACATTTTCTAATTTACAGCTCATGATAATCTTGCAATTTAGAAATTAAGTCCTGAGACTCAGAAAAATACAGCCAGGAATCTGAGGCAAGTTCCAGTCCACATTTTGCTGTATGTGTTTTGATTTACTTTTATGAAGCGCACAATGCCCTTTGTGTCTCAGACCCATTAGTGGAACTTGCTAAAAGCAGTTACCAAAGCTTAATTTTCCATTTTAATGTCTCTTCCATTTTAGAGGACTAGACTAAACAAATTTAAGGAAAGAAAAAGTAATTGGCTGCTTCAAGGACAAGCTATAGCTAGGGGTGGTTTTTGTTTTGGCTGAGTGTCTAAGCAGTGGGGACATGGTATACCAAGTTAACAAATATTTTAAGTGGAAATGTCCTTTGGAGTTGGGGATAAATTGGGCACTTGTGTGTTTTGTGGGTATCATCTTCAAAAAGCAGTTGTTTTGCTTCATACAGCTTCAGCTAAAATTAGGATTTTTGATACTGAAAAAATTTTAGCACCCTTTATAAAAGAGATTAAGGAGAATGGAAATTAAGCTTTGTAGTTTGTTTTGTTGTGCTGCTGCATGTTCTCTCCTTTGCAAGGCTTGTTGAGGCTTCTTGAATAGCTGGAATATTTTTTAAGACTTAAGAGTGGTAGCAGATGCTTGTAATCTGCAGCATTCAGAAAGGATGAAGGAGGGAATCACAAGTTTTCCATCTTGGACAGTTTATTGACACAGCAAGACCCTGTGTCAAAATAAAAGGGAGGCTGGAGATGTAGCTCAATACAAAAGCCCTGGGTTCAAACCCCTGTACTGCCTCCCCCCCCCCCGCGCGCAAGAAACCCACACAAAACTCTTAAGAGTCGTCCCCTCCTTAATAGGTGATTAGATGATACACATTCCTTGGTACTAATTGGAACTGAAAGTTGTATGTTGTTAGAGAATAGAAGTAACATGGAGCCAGGCATGGTAGGGCACACCTGTAATCCCTAACACTTGCCTGTTATCCTAATGCTGGGGAGGCTCGCCATGAGGTTGAGGCCACCCTGGGCACCGTAGTGAGTTCAGACTAGCCTGGACTACGTAGCAAGACCCTGTCTCAAAACCACCAAAAAAAAAAAAAAAAGTGAAGATTTTTTATTTTTTCCCTCTTCTCTGAAATTGAATTTGTTAATAATAAAAGTGATGACCAGGGGTAGTGGTGGCACGCACCTGTAATCCCAGCATTCTGGGAGACTGAGACATGAGGATTGCAAATTTGAGCCACCTTGGGCCATTTACTGTGCGACCTTGTCTCAAGTTAAATTTTAAGAGGGCTGGGGATGTAGCTCAGTGTGATGACCCTGAGTTTAATCCCCCGTACCTCAAAAAGCAAAAAAGGCTTGATGAGTGGCCAGTTCATTTTTTTAAACTGGGGCTTAAATTTTTGTGTAAAACTTTAATAAATGTGAGTGATGTCATAGCACCTTAGCTTTACAAATATCCTCATCTTCAGCAGTTTAATTTCATGTATCATCAACCTGTTGTATAGGTAAAGCTTTCCTTTCTTGGAGTAGGGATATCATTAAACCTGAGTATTATCTTGGTTTTAGTTTATTTTCCTAAAGTTGAGGGCTGCCATTTATCCAGTTTTAATGCTTTTTTAAAAATTGTTCTTTCTCCCTCATTTAAGCAAGGAGTTTGCAAACCGAAGGAAAAAATTTTTTGTTTTTGCTTTGAGACAAGGTCTCACTGTGTAGTGGAGGCTAGCCTCAAACTCAACGTGTAGCCTCCCAAGCTGGCCTTGAACCCATGAGCCTTCTGACTCAACCTGAAGGGTTGGGATTGCAGGTTTTGTGCCACCACACATGGCAGGAAATAATCATGAAGCTCAAATATTTAAATTTGAGGTTCTTTCAGCTAAGAGCACTAATTTGCTGAATATAAAAGGATTTTGAAAAGAAACAGTATAAGTAATTAGATCCACAGTGGATATATCTATAACTTTACAGATCTGTTATAGGTGCTAATACTTTGTACCATTTTTAAAATGAGAAGAGCTTTGAGATCTGAAAGACTATCAAAGGATTTGAATGTTTTAGGGTTTTTGTTTTTTTTTTTTAAACAAGTTTCGTCTGGGCTTAATTTCGTAAATGAACTGAACTTATTTACCTGTGGTATACCTTGTATAACAACTGTGAAATTGTGTGAATAATCACAATAAGTAGTTTCCTAGAATCTGCCTCACTGAAAGCCTTTGATAATATCATTGAATGCTTGGACATCTAACCATGGGACATTTGTAAAAGGTGTGCATTTCCCAAGCTAAGTGAATTAATAATGATTGTTATTTATTCATATGTCCTTCCAGACTTAGCAGGACAAAAGTGGAGACCAGGGAATGATAGATGAGGAAGAGATTGTAAACTCTTTAGAAAAGTTGAGAAAATACTGAAAGGAAATGTGCTTTCTTGCCCTCATTTATACTTGTGTGTGGTCCTTACTGTGTTGTAATATTCATAAAGATGTGACTGAATAGGCCCTACCTGAGAAGAAAAGTTAATTTTTTCATTGAAACCAGAGCCCTGCCATCTAAATTGGTTCAAGAGTCATAAATATTCCAAGATACCAGAAGATGAAAACATAATTAAAGAATACTGTAACTAGGTCTGAGTAGTTTGGTTTAGTTGCTGTTTTTTGACTTTTGATATAGCAGATCCACTTTTGTTGATACAATCTTGTCTTTTCTACTTTTGAAATTGTAGCCTTTTGAACATTATAATTTACTGTGATAGCTGGGCATAGTGGTGCGTGGCTGTAATCTCAGCACTCTGGGAGGCTGAGGCAGGAGGATTGCAGGTTTGAGCCCAGCTTCAGCAATTTAGTGACTTTAGTGAGACAGTATCTCAAAAAATTGTTTTAAAAGCTGGGATGTAGCTCAGTGCAAATGCCCTAGGTTCAATCCTCAGCACTACCCGCCCCCCCAAAAAAAGGCCAGGTATGGTGACAGATACCTGTAATCCCAGCACTCAGGAGGGCTGAGGCAGGACCATCTCCAGGAAGAGTTTGAGGCCACTGTGGTCTACATAGTGAGTTCAAGGCCAGCCTGAACTACATAGGAAGACTCTGTCTCTAAAAAGAAAAGAAAAAAAAAAGGTCGTGATATAAACTAAAGCTTTATGAGCTATATTTAAAATTTGTATAGAAGGTTATAAATTAGGTAACTTCACAATTGTGGTGTGAGTTTAAACTTGATTATAAGTGCCAGTTACTAAATCATTTATAAAAAATTTCCAGAATATCTGTAGGTTTTTACAGATAAAGACCACTTTAACGGAGTGGAGGAAACAGTGGTTTTTAAAAGGGAGACATTCTCATTTGAAATTCTGTGAGCAGTCTTTTTTTTTTTTTTTTTTTTTTTTTGCTTTTTAAGGGATTGCTCTAATACCATTTAGATTTAAGAAAAGACTAATTAGAAGGGTTTTTTTTAATCAGTGTAATGATCTACAAAAGATGTATCCCTATCGTATCCAAGAGGAAGGAGCCAGAATTGTTATTCTGTAAATAGAAAAATAGAACTGAGTAAATACAAAATGTTTTTTTAAAAGTCTTGAAGAATGATGTTCATAGTGTAATAGATATTGTCAGATATTTGGGTAATCTTAAGTACATTCTTTCCTCTTTGGTGACCCATGATTTTTTTTTTTTTCCTTTTTTTCATTGCTGGGGATCGAACTCAGGGCCTTGTGCTTGCTATGCAAGCACTCTAACCACTGAGCTAAATCCCCAGCCCTTATTTATTTTTCTTATTGTAATTTTTTGTCAAATTTTATTTTGGGGGGGACACATAATTTAAGTCTGTTAGTATATTTCAATGGAAATCTTCAGTTTTAAAAGTAGTAGAGAAATACATTTTAGAAAGTTGTACACGTTTATGTTTTTCTTACGTAGAATTTGTGTAAGTTTGGCATGTTTACCTGGCATAGAATTTGTCATTTATTTGGTAGCTGTGTTTGAGAAATAATTAATATTTACTTTAGAATAGTAAGTATTAATATGGCCATATGTCTTTGTAGACTATTAACCACCAGTTCTTACAGTGATGGGCCATATTTGGGTATTATGCTAAAATATTTCTGAAGAATTACATTTGTTTTGTACTTGGTAGTTTATTCTTTAATTTTACTGACAGGTATAGGATATAAAAATTAAAGAAAGCTAAGTGGACTTCCTTAACCTTAAGTGATGCCAAAAAGAAATTCATACAGATTAAGATCTGGTGGTAGAAGGGCAGGCAATAATGATTAGGTATTTGTGACACTCTGGATAATAAAAGGCAAAGCTTTCTAAATTCTTTGATATCTTTTTAAAAGACATCCAGAGCCAACCCATGGTAACACACACCTAGTACTCTTGAGAGACTGAGGCAGGAAGGATCCCAAGTTCAGCCACAGCCTGGGCAGTTTAGCAACTTAGTGAGACCCTGTCTCAATATCAGAAATTGAAAAAAAAAAACAAAAAAAACAAAACAAGAGGTGTAGATGTAGCCCAGTGCCACATCCTGCGTTCTATCCCCAGTATTGAAGAGAAAGAGAAATAAACATTTTAAAACAGTCAGGCGTGGTAGTGTATGCCTCTGATCCCAGCATGCAACTGTGATCACTGCACACAGGAGGCTGAGGCAGGATATTCCTTGAGAGTTCAAAGCCAGCCTGGACTACATAGTGAGTTCAAGGCCAGCCTGAAGTACATAGCAACACCGTCTCAAAAAAAAAAAAAAAGTTTGTTTTTTTAAAAGAGTAAATCTTACAGTCTGTAGGAGGCTGGGACAAGGAGGATTGCAAATTCCAGCCCTGTGTTGAATTTAAATTTGTGTTGAATTTAAGTTTGACTTTAGCAAGATGGGGAAAAAAGTAAATTTTAGGCTTTTAACATGATTTTTATTTCCTAAAATTAAAGGTTTTAGAGCCAAACTTACTGATATATATGTATTACAAAGACTGTGGTAATGTTCATAGATGCTATTCCAGCCTCTGCTTGCTGTTCAGCGGCAGCATAAATGAATGCTATGCCAGAGGGTCTGTTTTTTAGAAAAGAAAGGCAAAAAAAAAAAAAAATAGAAAAGAAAGGCCAAAAGGACAGTATTCTTAGCAGTTATTGAACCAGCCTGTGACACTTGAATTACAAGCATATTGGCCATAGTTTTATTTTTTAAGTCCCCAAAATAGTGCTCCAGGAATCTGTCCAAGAATTTAGACGAGTATCTAAGATGTAGTGAAATACTGGAGTAGCTGAATGGGAAAGATTGACACTGACCAGAAAGGCAGCTATCTGTTTTAATTGTAAAAAAAAAAAAAAAAACAGACCTACCAGCATTATTACAGTTCTTAATAAATCTTTTGACATTAAAATTTGAAAGAAATTTTTTAAAGTTGTGTGAGAGTCTTATGGCATAAATGAAAATTGATGTGAAATTGAGAAAATTGCTTACATTAATAATCTCAGCTTTAATGGAGAAAGTATATTGTTCATTTCATTTTGGTTATAAGTTTATCATAGCTGTCAAGCTTTTAATCAGTTATAAATATTGTGAAAGTTCTGATTTATATCCAACTTCTTCAGAAATCAATTTTTTTGATATAGTAAATAATAATCCCTGGAGGGAGTACAACTATATATATAATTTACAAGCCAGAAGGGAAATGTTAAAAAAAAAAATCTGTGCTTCCTCTTTCCCTTTAGTTTTTTAGTGCACTTGTTTGTCTTCAGAACATGTTTCTAGTTAAGTCGGACTAAGCAAGGAAAAGTGGTCAGATAAAATTAGGAGAGATTGTCTGTAATTTTGCTAGTTTTCTAATTTTGATCTCTGGCATGTGTGCTGTAATGTGTGAGCTTAGATAGGTGTATACAACTGTTTTGGCCTGGGACACTTTGCTTTAACTGTATCTTGGTTTCTTAGCGTGACTTAGCAAAAGCTTATTCTGAGATCACTAAGAATCTTCAGGTCATACAGTAGTGAAAACACTTAGGTGGGGGGGATACAGCTCATATTAGAGTTATGTTTGAATTAAGTATATTGAAATTGTTCACATTTTAGGAACAAGAATGAAACATGAAAGGGGAGGAGGGTAAAGAGTATGGGGAAAATTAGAGAAATTCAATAAATTTTCTTTGTTAGAAACTACACTTTTGAACAATTTTAAAAACTATAAAATTGCTTTTTTTTAAAATTAGTTATTTGCACTTTACCTGCTGGTTTTTCCATTTGGTAGATAACATTCTGAACTCCAGCAGAGTTTTATAATCCCCACGTGCTTAAATATACTAAATGTTCTTTTTCCATTAAGGTTAATGTTCGTGAAGAAATTGAAGAGTTTTTTCCAAGAATGTGGAAGATAAATCAAGATAAAAGAAGGCTAATGAAAAGTATTAAAGATCAGAAAATTAAAATTGAATGGGGGAAAAAATTGAACAGAAGATTGGTCAGATAGAAGCACTTGAATATTTTTTTAAGGCTATTTTGAATTGTTTGAATTGGGGAAGAATACACGAAGTATGAAAAATGAAAAACTCAATGAAGAATGAAGAGAAGTAGAAAGCAAGAGTGAAGTAGAATTAAAAGAATCTGGAAGAATGAATGGGTCCTAGGTTAAGTAAATGTATGGTTTATGTTCCAGTGTCTGTATGATCAAGTTGTAGATGAATTTGCATGATTACTTAGTTAATAGAGAATTGGTGATCTGGTTCAAGTAGGGAATTATTGAGGACAGTTAGCAATATTAACAATGGGCTGTTAATGAGCTGAAATTTTTTTCTGGAGGGTGTTGCCTAACCATTTGTTTTTCAGGAGCAATCAATATAAATAATTACGGTACTTTAAATGTTAGGTGTTAGGCATCTACGTGACCAGTGCCATTTGTAATACTGTCTTCTTTGTTAGGAGTCTCGCTCTCAGTCAAAATCTCCGACTGGAACTCCTGCTCGTGTAAAATCGGAGAGCAGGTCAGGATCTCGTAGTCCATCAAGAGTTTCTAAACACTCTGAATCCCATTCTCGATCAAGATCCAAATCCCGGTAAGTGTCTTTAAGGTAATACTTAAAATGATTTTCAGTAGTTTTCCCAGCAAATGGATTTTGCCAGATCCCTCCGTTTGGCTGCATTTTGTGTAGGAATTTCTACCAAAGGTTCAAAATCAGGACACTCTCAGATTGCAGAACCTAGAAATGAATAATCTACATCCTTTGGGGGTTGGGGATTTACCTCAAGTGGTAGGCCCTGAGTTCGCTCTCAAGTATACACCCACCCCCGCAAAGAATCATCTTTCACCTAGCACTTGAGAGTTAGTTTGACTTTATGCCAACAGTGTTTGTACAACAAAAAAAGCAGTTTCTCCCCTGGAGACTTCTGTGTAATTTAATACAGAGAATGGTTATCTGGTATGTTATACTAGTTTGCACTAATTGCTTGTCATAATAATTAGAAATTTTTTATTTATATTTTGGGGGGGTTGGTGCTGGGGATTGAACTCAGGGCTTGCACTTGCTAGGCAAGCACTGTATTACTGAGCTAAATCCACAACCCCATAGTTCGAGACATTTTTAAGATTTACATTCCAGCTACATCCTTTACCAGAAGATTATGACTCATGTCTAAGTTGGAACTCTAGTCAGATGTAAATGGAGAGAAGAAAAACCCCCAAATGCTCAGAACCCCACCATCCTTTATAACAACAAAAACTCTCGTGATGCATAGCATAATTCACTGTATCAAACAGCCTTGGTGTACTTGGATGCAACAACATTTTCAAAAACCTGGATAGTGCCACGTGTGGCAAACACCTGTAAGCACTTTGGGAGACAAGGGCAAGAGGATCACAAGTTGCAGTCCAGCCTGAGTGATTTAGTGAGACCCTAAATTCAAATAAATAGGCAGGCTGAGTGTGGTGATGCACACCTGTAAACCCAGCCCTTGGGAGGCTGAGGCAGGAGGATTACCTAGAGGCCAGCCTGAACTGCATAGCAAAACCCTGTCTCAAAAAAAATTTAAATAAATGAAGAAAGGAAAGGACTGAGGCTGTACTTTAGTCCTGGATTCAATCCCCGGTACCACCAAAAACACAAAAAACAAAAAATTTTTAAGAGGCTGGGATTGTAGCTCAGTGCAGAGGCCTGAGCAGAGGCCTTGGGTTCAATCCTCAGTAACAAAAATAAAATAAATAAACCTGAATAAGGAATGTCTAATAGTCTGCTTGCAAAGGAACATGAGACAGACGAATCAGTTAAAAGACTTTTTCTTGAGGTTCACAGTGATGGTGTTTTCTCCATTAAGCCCAGAATCCAGTCCATGCTTAACTTACTAAATAAACATTCAAATATTTCATTAAATCCACATGTGCAGAATAATGCTGGATAGAATTTGGGGGAAGAAAAAGGAAATGGGCAAAATTTTACCTTATATTGTGTACATATTCGTTGTTCCCTTACTCTTAATTTTTTCCCATCATATTTGTCCCTGATTTGAGGAAAATAAAAGGTAACTCTGCAAATATTTTAAATGTTTCACTTTCATTCCTGTTCAAAAGTGACAGTTGAGCCTGGTGTGGTGGCACATGCGTGTAATCCCAGCAGTTGGGAGGCTGAGATTGGAGGATTGCTGCTCGTTTGAGGCCAGCCTGGGCTACATAGTGAGTTGAAGACCAGCTTGCACTACAACACAAAACCATGTCTCAAAAAAAAGAGAAAAAAAAAGAATTGGCGGGGGTTGGGGCATTGTTTCAGCTCAGTAGTAGAGTGCTTATTTAGCCTTTACAAGGCCCTGGGTTTAATCTATAATACTTTGAAAACAAAAAGTGCTCAGTGTTATCTCAATAATTAAGTTAGTTTCTAAATAACCTATTTCCTTCCAGATTTCATGTCATCCTGTTTTTCATTTTTTGGTAGTACCCTCACTCATCTGCTCTGCCTCTGAGTTACACCCGTAGCCGCCCCCTCCCCCCCTTTGTTGTTGTTGCTGTTGCTGTTGATCTGAGACAAGATTTTCAGCCTGGGTAGGTTGCCCAGGCTGGCCTTGAACTTTGTTGGCCTCCTCTTGCCCCATCCTCTCAAGTAGCTGAGATTACAAGCATCCACCACCACCACACCTGGTTCTCTCCCTGTCTTCTTGCCAAAGAACCTTTGTTTTTGCTATTCCTAGAGCAATTTCCCTATCTACCTAGCAAATTCTGTTAATTGTTATCTTTGTTTTGTAATCTGCCCTCAGTTTTTTGGGTGCTTGGGGATGGAACTCCGGGCCTTGCGCGTGAAGCGTTCTGCTATTTGAGCTAAATCCCCAGACCCCTGCCCTCATTAGTTTTATTCTCTTCCCTCTTGTGTTTTTATGTTTTTTTTTAAGCTTTGTGGCTTTTAGAATTTGTAACTTACGTTGAATGCCTCATAAAAGTTATTTTGTTTGACTGATATCATTACTGGTTTCTGTAATTTTAGTTAAGGATGAATTATATGATTGGTAAAATAAAAAAATTATTGATTGATCATAGAAGCCAAACAGTACCTACTAAGTAGGTGGATATTTGGGTTGTTGATGAATTAACTTAGTAAGTATTAGATTGTGGCGGGCTAAAGAAAGATTGGAAAGGAAGTAATGATTAGCAGGGAATGCACAACTATATGAAGAAGGTTGCAAGAGTCAAAGAATTTTATTGTGGCATTGGTAATTTTTTTTTTTAAAGAAAGAGCTTTAACACGTTTATAAGGTAGAAGAGGTAAATGTCTAAAGAACAAACTGAGAACAGGAAGGAGAGCTGTAGTGAATACAGAGAACAAGAGAAAATACTTTTTTCTTAGAAAAAGGAGGGACTAGAGATATCCTCCATGGATAGAGTGCTTGCTTGATCTCCATTGTATAAAGAGGAGCTGTGAATAGGCAGGGATATATGTATACATCCTTGGACTAAGGAAGACTGCTGGGCATTTGTTGCGGTTTTTCTACCTAAATTTATTTCTTTTCAAAGGTCGAGGTCAAGGAGGCATTCTCATAGGCGTTACACTCGATCCAGATCCCACTCTCACTCTCATAGAAGACGCTCTCGAAGTAGGTCATATACACCAGAATATCGGCGGCGCAGGAGCCGAAGTCACTCACCAATGTCTAACCGGAGAAGACATACAGGAAGCAGGGTATGTGATACAGAAGTTACTTGGGTTTCTCTTTCCTGTGTAGCTATGGCATAATGTCTTGCTTTGAGAGTTAGGTCTCTTTTTTCTTTTCTTTTGGTGAAACAGAGTCTCCCTGTTATTTAGGCTGGCCTTGAACTCACTCTGTAGCCCAGGCTGGCTTCAAAGCTGTGGCAGTCCTCTTGCCTCAGCTTTCTAAGTGCTGGGATTACAGGCATGCACCACCAGGCCCAGCTATGATTTTTGATTTTTGTTTTGATTTTCATTTTTCTTTTGTTTATTTGTTTTTGTTTTTGGTGCTGGGGATCAAACTGAGGGCCTCGTGCTTGCAAGGCAAGCACTCTAACCACTGAGCTAAATCCCCAGCCCTTTTGGTTTTTTTTGTTTTTGCAGTGGGGTTGGTTGATGCTGCTGTCATGTTTGTTTTGAGATGGGGTCTTGCTGGTCCAAAGTCCTAGCCTCAAGCTGCCCTCCTGTTTCAGGCACCAAAGTGACTAGGACTATAGGTCCCCATCACCAGCCCAGTTTAGGCCATTGTTTCAAGAGTGATGCTCCAAAAACTTCTTAATTAGCTGCTTAATTTTCAGGAGGAAAAAAAAAAAGTTTTTAGCCTACAGGTATGCTAATAAAGGAAATGCCACCATCTTAGCAAGCCGGCATATATTTCTTGACACCTATTTACAAAGGAGTTATATTTTTCAGGACTTTTTGAGTAGGTTAAAAGAGATGAAATTGGGAGAAATACATGCCAGAAATTAAAATGAAAAGCATAAACTGAGGTGAGAGAACAATATTGTGATATATTCAGAGTTTTACCATCATGGGGAGAAGGCAAAAAAATGCCAAAATCTTGCCAACGTATGGTGGCACACACCTGTAATCCCAGCACTCTGGAAGCCTGAGGAGGAAAAGGATCATAGGTTTGAGCCTTGCCTGGGCTACTTAGTGATACCTCATATAAAAGTCAGAAAGATCCAGGGGTATAGGTCAGTGAAAACTCTGGGTTTAACTCCCGGTGACACACACACACAAAAAAAAGAATACCAAAATCTATGTATTATTAATAGCTAACATTTCTGTTCAATATGTAATACTCTTAACGTCTTTGAGGCAGGCTTATTGTGTTATAGAATGAGAAAATGAAATGTGGGATATATGTTTGTTTGTTTGGTTTTTTTTTTTTTTTTTAGTTTTTTGGTGCTGGGGATCAAACTCAGGGCCTTGTGCTTGTGAGGTAAGTACTCTAACCACTGAACTAAATCCCCAGCCCAAGGGATATATGATATTAAAGTGTTTTTATTTTAATTTGGTAGCTAGCGGGACCCAGGTGTTGATAGGGCACCTGATTCTGTGCCTTTCTGCTGTGCCACTGTGTTTCTCCCACATAAGACTGACATTTACTTAATTGTGGTGTAGTACATCAGTATTTAATGATGGTTGGAAATCCATACATCTAATTTTAAATTATAGCTCAGAAGAACATTGAAAGAATATCCTTGCTAAAGAAGGAAAAATAGGCCAGGCATAGTGGCGCATGCTTGGCATCCCAGCACTCAGAAGGCTGAGGCAGAAGGATCGCTGCAAGTTCAGAACTAGCCTGAACTACACAGCAAGATCCTGTCTCAAAAAAAAAGAAAATAGACATGTCTAAGTCAGTGATTCCAAGTAAGTCACATTAAGTACTATCAGTGATACAAAGGATGTGTTCATAGAATACATTCTGAAAATTGCTGACCTGAGAATGGGAATGGTTTGGGTTTTTTTGTTTGGTTGGTTGGGTTTTTTTTGTTTTGTTTCGTTTTGATTTTAGGGAATGGGAATCGAACTCGGGGCCTTGTGCTTGCTAGGCAAGCGCTCTGCCACTTGCGTTAAATCCCCAACCCTGGGAATTTTTTATTTAGTCTCTGGCTAAAACTGTACTGCAAAGAAAGTGAATTGTTGGATGAACTGTAAAATGTAGTTTTTACCTACTTTAGTTTTTCTTAAAATGTTATTTCCAGCAAGGTGTGGTAGCACAATACCTGTAATCCCAGCAATTCAGGAAGCTCAGAAAGAAGAATTGCAAGTTCGAGGCCAGCCTGGCCAATTTAGCAAGACCCTGTCTCAAAATTTAAAAAAAGAAAAGTTGGGTGCAGTGACACATGTTACAATCCCAGCACTCTAGGAGGCCTGGGCTACATAGCTAAAGGCCAGTTTAGAAGGTAACAAGACCTTGTCTCAAAAAAGAATCGGGGGTGTGGCTCCACAGTGGAGCATTTGTGTAGCATGCTTGAAAGCCTAGGGTTTAGTTCCCAGTACCAAAAAACAAATCTTATTTCCAAATGACTAGAAACAGTATATTTTCTAAACAAAGTATTGCAGGGGTTTATTGTGATTGTTTTTGTTTGTTTTTTTTTTTTTTTGGTTCTGGGGATCAGACTCAGGCCTTGAGCTTGCAAGGCAAGCACCCTAACCACAGAGCTAAATCCCCAGCCCCTTGATTTGTTTTTTTAAGACAAGGTCTCCCTGTGTAGTTCAGGCTGGCCTTGAACTCACTATGTAGTTAAGTTTGGCCTTAAACTTGCAGCAGTCTTCCTGCCTCACCCTCCTACATGCTGGGATTACAGGAGTCAACCACAACACATGGCTATTTTGGTTTTAATTCAGTGTTTTAATTAAATTTTAGTAACGTCTTTACTCCTCAGGCAAATCCAGATCCTAATACCTGTCTCGGAGTGTTTGGCCTCAGTTTGTACACAACAGAGAGAGACCTTCGTGAAGTATTTTCTCGATATGGACCATTGAGTGGTGTCAATGTGGTTTATGATCAGCGAACTGGGCGATCTCGAGGATTTGCTTTTGTGTATTTTGAGAGAATAGATGACTCAAAGGAGGTAAATCTTTTTCTATAATTTTCATGTTGAAGTTGTTTGATATGCGTGATAATGTTGTTGAATTACTATTAAACATTAGCTATTTTCAGACTGAGGCTATACCTGAGTGGTAAAGGACTTACCCAGTGGACTTAGTTTAGTCCACTTCCCAGCCAAAGGGGGTGGGGAGCTAATTCCTGTTGCCATAAGCATTGTTTTCTTGCAGTAACTCCAACTGATGTAAACCCATCCTTTGAATTGTTCCATTAGAGTGGGCACAGTTTTGTTTTTCAGTTTGAGCTTTCTGGTACAGGTATATTCTGAATGAAATGTGGCCTTGTAAAGTGAGCTGTATGTGTTTGAGTTAATGGAAAAAATACAGTGCGTGTTCTCTTTTAAATAAACAGTTTTGATGCGTAGAGCATATGATCAGATAATTTTGTCTCTGTAATTAGCTCCCTGTGTATAAGCCCTTGTTTTTCTGTTCTGTTAATATTTATGTTTGTGTTCTGTAGTTGAAAACAAAACATGAATTGATGCTTGTAACATAACTTATCACAACAAAGATTAAAAATGTGGAACTATAAATGGTATTGGCATCTAGTAGGTAGAAACCAAGAGATTTCAATACATGCGCTACAACACTGCAGGTGCTGGGTGTGGTCACACATACCTATAGTCCCAGCTACTCTGAAAGCTGAGGCACAAGGATCATTTGAACCTGTGAGTTCTGTGCCAGCCTGAGTAACATAGTGAGACCTTGTCTCCAAAAGAGGCAGGCAGGGTTGGGGGGCTCCTATAGTGTACAGGATGGCTCTTTGCAACATGGAATCAGCAGCCCCAAAATGATAATAGTGCCAGAAACCCTGAATAAATCTAACAAGTCATTTCTGTAACAATCTAATGTCTTTAATTCCTCAGTGTCATGACTTTTTTATACATATTTGTGGTTTGTTGGTTCCTTTATTCAATTAAGAGGTAAAAGTACAATTTTGGAAATATTAGAGCATGCCAGGTATGGTGGTGCATACCTGTAATCCAAGCACTTGGGAGGCTGAGGCAAGAGGATCACTGTGAGTTCAGGGTTAGCCTGGACTATTAGTGAGACCCTATCTCCACAAAGAAAGGAATAGTAGAGCCAGCCATAGTAATCTGAGCACTCTGGGAGGCTGAAGCCAGAGGATTACAAATTTGATTCCAGACTGGGCAACACAATGGCTTAGCGAGACCCTGTCTCAAAATTTAAAAAAACAAAACGGAATGTAGCTCAGTGTGAAGGCTTTGGGTTCAGCTGTCCTCTTGGTTTATTTCTGGAAAAAATAAGAATAACTACATGGGTTCCCAAAACGTCTTGAAATAGTTCCAATTGCTAAAGTGGTTAAATTATTGCATTTGTTGTTACTAATGCCTAAGGGCAAAGTGATAGGGAATGTGAGTTCAGGTATAAAGATGTTAGGAGCACTTAGTGGCTGGTTAATTTCCTTTATACTTGGAGCTCACTAGGTGGCGATGTGTTGCTTGTAATGGCTAAACTAGTGTAGGCTTGTCAGCTGAACTGCGATTTCTAGTTTGAGTTGCCCACACTCAAAATGATTCCCAGTGGGGGCTGGGGATTTAGCTCAGTGGTTGGAGGACTTGCTTTACAAGCACAAGGCCCCAAGTTCGATCCCCAGCACCAAAAAAAAAAAAAAAAAAAAAATGATTCCCAGTCTTTTTGCCTAGGCCTTTTGAAATAGTTTAACTGAAGTGTCTGCATTCAGAAAGAAACCCAAGGCTATTCTTTCTCATGCATAAAGTGAAGATTGTTATGTGTAAATTCCTCACACCTGTTTGAGAAAAAGGAGCTTAGAAACTTTGATTTTTGAAGTTGCAAATAGAAAGTTTTGATCTTCCAGGAGGATGGCTTTCCTTTTTTTTTTTTTTTTTTTTTTTGTGCTGGAGATCAAACTCAGGGCCTTGTGCCTGCTAGGCAAGCACTCAACCACTGAACTAAATCCCCAGCCCCGAGAATGGCATCTTTTTGAGACAGGGTCTCCCTAAGTTGCCCAGCTGATCTCATATCCTTTCTCAGCCACTTGAGTAGCTGAGATTACAGATCTGTACCTCTGTGACCAGCAAGAAGTCTAGCCTTGTATCAGAGTTTGTGGGATTTAATTAAACAGGAATTAGCCAGAGCCAGGTACGGTGGTGGCACACACCTACAATGCCAGCACTTCGAGAGGCTGAGGTAGGAGAATCACAATTTCAGGCCCAGTCCCAGCAATTTAGCAACTTGGTAAGACCCTGTCTCCAGAATGATAAGCTTGAGATATTCCTAGGTAAATGGATGCATCTTGAGACCATACTCTTAAGTGAAATAAATCGGACACACATGTTTAAATATGGCATAGTTTCTCTGGTGTGAGAAACTGAAGTGTATATAAAGACTAAAATGTATTATGTTATCACTATGTACATCTAAAATGTACCGTTAAAATAAAATTTAAAAAATTCTAAAAAAATTACAAAAAGAGCTGGGGGGCTTGAGATTTAGCTCAGTAGTTAGAGTGCTTGCCTAGCAAGCACAAGGCCCTGAGTTTGGTCAGAGAGGGTCAGAGAGAGAGAGAGAGAGCTGGGATGGGGTTGAGGATTTAGCTCAAGTGGTAGAGCGCTTGCCTGCAAGTGCAAGACCCTCAATTTGATCCGCAGTGCATGTGTGCATGCGTGTGCATGCACACACACACATGCACACAACATATTAGACTCCAGACTAAAGAGTGGAGTGGAATCTGAACCATAGATGCAAAATTACTTCAGGAAATGTTTATTAACTACTCTTTAGGCTGGATAAATTTAAATATATCCTGGCCATGTGTGGTGGCACGTGCCTATGATTACAGCACTTGGGGAGGCTAAGGCAGGAGGAGCACCATGTGAAGCCAGTCTGAACTATATAGTGAGACTCTGTCTCAAAAAACCAAAAGAAAAAAATTTAAGTATGTTCTAGACAGTGTGGAGGTCTAAAAGTATCTATACAGTCCCCTCTACAAGCTGCTTTACATTTTCAAGATTAAATTTATTTGGCTGGGGATTTAGCTCAGCGGTTGAAGTGCTTGCCTTGCAACCACAAGGACCCGAGTTCGATCCCCAGCACCAAAAAAAAAAAAAAAAAAAAAGATTAAATTTATTTGGGTTACAAATACTTTGTGGTTAATTTTAATGAATTAAGGTCTGACTTTCTATACGTATTCTCCTTTATAGGCTATGGAAAGGGCAAATGGGATGGAGCTGGATGGCAGAAGAATTCGTGTGGATTACTCTATCACCAAGAGAGCACACACCCCTACCCCCGGCATCTACATGGGCAGACCAACTCAGTAAGACTTCATATTTGGTACTATTTCCAGTATAGTACAGTGGCTCATTTTACCTCATTGAGAAGGTACTGATGATTGGAGCAGTGTGTTAATAGAAAAACGGTTTACTGTCAAGTCTAGTTTGGAGTGTATTGTGAAAACATGTAATGAAGCCGGGGATTTAGCTCAGTGGTTAGAGTGCTTGCAGAGCAAGCACAAGGCCCTGAGTTCAATCCCCAGCACCAAGAAAACATGTAATGAATAAAGAAGCCAGAGCAGAACACCATGGAAGTCGCAAAATGAGATACCTGACATCAAAGGCGTGTTGTATATCTCTTTGCATTTTGTTGCCAGTTTGTATTAAATGTTCCTAGAAGATAATCATTCACATTGATGTATAATTTTTACAACTCTTTTGTAGTAGCGGTGGTGGCGGAGGTGGAGGTGGCGGTGGTGGAGGTGGTGGAGGTGGCAGACGTCGAGATTCTTACTATGATAGAGGATATGATCGTGGTTATGACAGATATGAAGACTATGATTACCGGTACAGGTAATGTTTTAATTTGAGGTTTCTGTTTCAGATTAGTTAATAGAAGTATTATTTGGCACTTTTATGTTTGATACATATAAATAAAAACCAGGATGTTTGAGTTAGGTGTGGTGACTGGGCAGCAGCTACTGGGAGGATCACATGAGCCCAAGAGATCAAGGCCAGTTTAAGCAACATAGTGAGCCCTCACCCTCATCCTTTAAAAAAAAAAACTTGATGTTTAAAAATATGACACTTTAAGAACTGAAGTTTAGCTGGGCATAGTGATGCATGCCTGCCTCGGGAAGCTGAGGCAGGATCGCCAGGAGTTCCAGGCTGGCTTGGGCTGCATAGTGAGTTCAAGGCCAGTCTGAACTACATAGCGAGCCCCTGTCCCTGTCTCAAAAAAAACAAAAAGAAAAAAGACCCCCAAGTTTATCTGCATTTGTCAATATTTTATTGGGCCAAATGCTTACTATTCCAGTACCATTGGCACATAGAACTTCTAACAGTTTTCTTGGGTACATTATTAGTATTTTGAGTGATGAGTAATTTTTATTTTCATCTGCCTCATATGCTAAGTAATCTTTTGTTTTTTACAGAAGACGATCCCCTTCTCCTTACTATAGCCGATACAGATCACGGTCAAGATCTCGTTCCTACAGTCCACGTATGTGAACTTTGCTTTTGTAGCATTAAAACCTCATTTCTGAATGACTTATTTTAGGGTATTTGTTGTGTCTTAATGTTAATAGCTGGAAAAATACTGGGCAAATTAAGTAATGGTCATTTTAACTTTTTCGTTGTTTTTTTATCTTTCAGGACGCTATTGATAATGGAATCGTTGCAGTTAAGGACTTTTTTCCTCCCAATTTTCTTTTCTCTTTTTTTTTTTTTTTTTTTTTTTTTTTTTTTTTTTTTTTTTTTTTTTTTTTTTTTTTTCTCTTTTTTTTTTTTAAACTCTAATTTCCTCAAGCTTTTCATCCTTCCTATTCCTTAAAAAAAAAATTCTTGGTTTATTTAGCACAAACATTTTGTCAGTTATGTTGCTGTTTTCCACCCCATTATTATAATATGCTTAAAGATGTAACTGTCATCTTGATTAGTTAAACATCGAGTAAAAAAGAACCCAGTGTTACGCTCTGTAAATGATTTTTATTTGCCTTTAGGGAGGATAATTACCTCCTAGCTAATCATCCAAGGGAATCCTTTGTGTCCCATATTGTATTATAGATCTGCATTTATGACAAGCTCCTTTTTTTAACTTTGTTTGGGGAAGATAGTAACATATGAAGTAGTTCAGTCGGGTCAGGTTTGTCTAGGGTGGCATGGAACAGTCACAGTTGAGTGTAGAAAGTTTAAAGTTTTAGAAGAAAATACTTGGACATTGCTTTTGAAGAATGTTAATTTTTGAACCCTAAAAATTAAGTCACTTTTTAGAGATGAAAAACTTGTGGGCGCCTTCAAAACATGTCGTATTTGAAATATATCTGTTAACTTTACAAATTTAAGGTGTGATCTTTGTGTTAAAATTACTGAAGTATCTCTTAATCAGTGAAAGACAACCCTTATTTATTACCTAGAGCAACTGTATAATTTGCTGTTATTGGTACTGGCACATTGGTTAAGCAGGCTGTTATATAGTATTAGAGTCTTTAGAGGATACATGTGGGGGGAAAGTAGTCACTTTTCAAATAAAAGTTAATTTCTTTGAAAATTGGATTGGCTCTTTAATACAGTAGGAACATAATAACTACACTGTTTATTGTGGGGTTTTTTTGTTTGGTTTGTTTTGTTTTTTTGAGCCAGAGTCTCATTATGTAGTGTACCCAGGCTGGCCTTGAATTCTTCGCAATCCTCCTGCCTTGGCCTCCCAAGTGATGGGATTACAGGTGTGCACCACCATGCCCTACCATAACTACATTGATTGAGAACCAGTTCATACTTTTCTTCACAGTGCTACAATACATGTACAAAGTTTTTCCTACTCCAAGTTCATTTACTGATAATTCATTTTGCTAATATTTTTATTAGACTTAATATGTATAATCCTTGTCTCCTTTTTTATCTAAACACTCACACCTTTTTTGTTATCTTATTTTTTAAAATAAAGTTGCAAATAGAGAATATTCAGTACCATCATCATGCTGAAGAAAAGACAAATGTGCACATGTTTGTCCCAGTACTAGGGACAAAATACCAGCACCAGGGAGGCAGAGTCAGAAACTATTCTGTTTTTGTTTTGTTTTGTTTTTTTGGTACTGGGGATCAAACTCGGCCTCACGCTTGCAAGGCAAGCACTCTAACCACTGAGCTAAATCCCCGGCCCAGGGAGGCAGAGTCAGGATGATGGCAATTTTGAGGCTTTTTTGTTTATGGTGCTGGAGATTGGACCCTGGAAGCACTGAGCTCCTCTGTGTGTGTATGTGATTTTGAATTGTAGGATCAGATCAAACTTTTTTTTTCCCCCCAGGGGATTTTACTCTGTGGTGCCTGTCGGCTTTGAACTTGCCATGTAGCTGTAGGCTGGCCTTGAACTCTTTGATCCTCCTGCCTCAGCCTCCCAAGTGGTGGGATTACAGGCTTGTAATGGTATGAGAAGGGAACCCTTGCACACTGTTGGCAGGAGTGTAAACTAATACAACCATTATGGGAAACAGTATGGGAGTTCTTCAAAAAATTAAAAAGTAAACATATGATATGCTCCAGCGTTCCCACTACTGGGTATATATTCAAAGCAAGGGTAATTAGTACATTGAAGGGATAACTACTCTGCCATATTTATTGCAGCATTAGTCACAATAGCCAAAATAAGAGATCAGCCTCTGTCCATCAGTTGTTGAATGGAAATTAAAAATGTGGCATATATACACAGTGAGATCCTATTTAGCCTTTTAAAAGAATGAAGCTGGACATGGTGGCACACACCTGTAATCCCAGCATCGAGGAGGCTGAAGCAGGAGGATCGCTGAAAGTTCAAGGCCAGCCTGGGCTACATAGTGAGACCCTGCTTCAAAAAACCAAAAAAATAAAAAACGAAATCCTACCTGGGCACAGTGGAGAACACAGTAGTCCCAGATACTTGGGAGGCTGAGGCAGGGCAATCGTTCAGGCCCAGGAATTTGAGGCCAGCAACCCAGACACTCTGTCAGGAAAAAAAGAAATGGAATCTTGTCATTAGCAGCAACATAGATGAATGGAGAGCATTATGTTGTGTGAAGTAAGTTGGACAGCTATCTGGTGATCTCACTTCTGGAGTCTGAGAAAGCTGATCCTGTACTAGTAGAGGATACAACAGTGATGACCAGGAGCTGGGATGATTGGAGGGAAGGGGATGAAGTCAGAGAGGTATGAGTCATGAGTATACAAACAAATTTTAGGAGCAAATATAGGAGATCTGTTGTAAGCTTGATGCATGCCTTTAGTCTCAGCACTTCAGGAGACTGAGACAGGATCAAAAATTTGAATCCCGCTGGGGATTTAGCTCAGTAATTAGAGTACTTGCCTTGCAAGCACAAGGCCCCAAATTCAATCCGCAGCTCCAAATAAATAAATAAATAATTTTGCATCCCGCATGGGCAATTGAGCAAGACCTGTCTCAAAGTAAAAAGGGCTGGGAATGTAGCTCAGTGCAAAGGCCTTGGGTTCTAACACATGTGCGCACACACGGAACTCAAAAGCTTTATTCATCTGGGCCTGGGGCGATGCAGGCTGCTGGTGCCTCTCACTGCAGCGTGCCATCATCCTGGGCTTCTGCCAGTTCCCTCTTGATCTGTTTTGTCTCATCCTGCCTCTTCACCGCAACTGTCCAATGCTTCAGGTAACCTTGGTGAGCAGAGACATCTGCGTGGATGATACCATATTGTCCCTCTGTGTGTGTCTTTAATGCTAGCCCTCAGGAGGCTGAGGCAGGAGGATCCCAAGTTGGAGGCCAACCTGAACTATGTATATAGTGAAACTTTGTCTTAAAGATGTGTTATGCAACATGATGACTATGGTTGTTAATGCATTGTATTCTTTGTATTCGTGAAAAATGGTAAGAGTAACATTTTCTCACCACAAACATAAGGGCTAGTGCTCGCTTCAGCAGCACATACACTAAAATTGGAACAGTACAGAGAGGATTAGCATGGCCCCTGTGCAAGGATGACACGAAAATTCGTGAAGCGCTCCGTATTTCAAAACAAAAAAAGGGCCAGGCATGGTGGTGCACACCTGTAATCCCAGCACCCTGAAAGACTGGAGGATCAGAAGTTTGAGCCCAGTCTGGATGGCTTAAGAGATTCTCAGAATTTAAGAAGGACTGGGGATGTAGCTCAGTGCGAAGGCTTAGGTTCAATCCCCAGGTCTATAGAAAAACTGTCAGAAGTAGGTGCATACGTATCTACATTATGAGTGATCAGTATACAAAATTGGCCAAAAAAAAAAAAAAAGGCATTTTTAAACCTCTTTTTAGTATTAAAAAAAAATTTTTTTTTTTTTCAAATCATGGAGGGTTAAGAAAACCGTGTTTCTTTTGGTTCTCTGACTCCAGTTGGGAAGGAAGGCTGAGCTACAGAGTCTTCCTAAGGTGTCCAGACTGACTTTCTTGTGCTTGGCTGTTCCTACTTAATCTTATTTGGGTTGTGGGGTTGTTAAAAATTTGAAAGAGCTACAGTCTTCCCAGAAGGAGTGCACTTGCCAGGCATGGTGGTGCACACTTGTAATTCCAGCACTCTGGAGGCTGAGGCAGGAGGATCACCACGAGTTTGAGGCCAGCCTGCACTGCAAAGCAAGACCCTGTCTCAAAAAAATTTTTATGGTGCTTGCTTTGGCAGCACATACCCTAAAATCAAAAAATTTTTATAATCTGAGGTTGAAGGAGTAAGAAGGATGAAGATGCAGCATGTGTATGTTGAATGTATTATGTATCACAGACGTACCAATAAAAATTTTAAAATTTTTTTTGTGCACAGGTGATGTGGATTTTTAATTGTGCATAAGATCTATATACATCAACTAATAGTGGTTGCTGCCTAGAGTATTAGTCTGGAGAGCAGTTGAAAGGAATTTACAGAAAACAAGTAATGTTATACCCTTTTTAGGGTAGAAGCTCCTGTCATAAATAATCCCTGTGGATTCAGGAAGAATAATTTTCTTTTCCTTGCTGGTTATTTATGAGATTGCATAGCAGCTTTAGAATGTTTTTAATTTCTTAGCAATTTGAGAACTGTGAAACAATATGTGTTGCTTTATTGTGATGGCAATTAAAAGTCCAGCATTTGTAATAGTTTGAAATATGCCTGCCCCTGATGTCAAACTTAAGGGGCTTTTGTTGTTTTGGATGTTGGTTGGGATCAAACCTAGGACCTTATGTATGTTAGGCAAGTGTTCTACAGCTGAACTAGACCCCTCAACCCTACTTTAGGTTAATTTTGAGTGTATGAATTTTCTTTCTCTTACCGAAATAATTGGAAATTAATCAAATGGTCAAAATCTGTATTTTTTTCTAATCTAGGAATCAACTAAGATACTAAGCCAGGCCTCAGATGCCTGCAATCCTACCACTTAGGGCTGAGGTAGTTTTTTGGGGGGGGGGTGTTTTGGTGTTGGCGATCCAACTCAGGGCCTTGTGCTTGCTAGGCAAGCACTCTAACCACTGAGCTAAATCCCCAGCCCCAAGGAGTATCTTGATTTTTAGGGCATTCTAGACTACAAAGCAAGACCTTGTCTCAAAAAAAAAAAAGGCATGGTGGCACATGCCTGTGATCCCAGCGCTTGGGAGGCTAAAGCAGGAGGATCACCATGAGTTTGAGCTCTGTCTGGGCTACGTAGTTTAAGGCCAGCCTGAATTACAGAGTGAGATCCTGTCTCAAAAAAAAACAAGAAGAAAGTCTGATAGTGACAGCAAATAGAAGAATAAAAGGTTTATGTGGCTTCCAAAAATTGAACAAACTAATGAAAGAGCTTGTAGTTCAAAAGTATATGAAAGAAGCCAATCAAGGTGGCACATGCCTGTAATCCCAGCACTTAGGCTGAGGCCAGTCTGGGCCACATACTGTAGTTGAAGGCCAGCCTGAACGACATAGCAAGGCCCTGTCTCCAAAAAAAAAGGAATTTTTCTTTTTAAAAATGTGATGTTGGGGGATTTAGCTCAGCGGTTAAGAGTTCTTGCCTCATAAGCACAAGGCCCTGAGTTAGATTTCCAGCACCAAAAAAAAAAAGTAATGTTACTAAGAGAAACATACATTCTGAATGATCTACAGAATTATTTCAGAATGAATTTAAGGTAACAACTTTTAATACTCTCATACTGAACAGTACTAATGAAACTAAAGGATAATAAGATGACACATGGGTAGAAAACCTGTATAGAGTCTTCAGGGGGCTGCTGGTGATTTGCGATCCAAAATGTATCTCACTGGTGGTCACTAACAGGAATATTTTCATGCATACGGTCTTTACATTTCTCTTCTAAAATATGCTTTTTAACCAGGCATGGTGGTGCACACCTGTAGTACCAGCACTTGGGAGCTGAGGCAGCAGAATTGCTGTGAGTTCCAAGCCATGCTGGGCTACAGTATGAGTTCAAGGCCAGCCTGGAATATGTAGCAAGACCCTGTCTATGAAAAAAAAAAAAAAAATTGCTGTTTTGTGCATAAATTTAAGAAGATACTCCTTTGATAAAATGATCAATGATAAATTGGAAAACATTTGTGAAAAGTGATAGTATGTAAGTGATAGTAAAAAAGACCGAAGTAACCTCTTGCCTGAGGAGAAGGAGGGGTACTGGTAAGTTCGTGTGTAATGAGTGGAATTTCAGTTAGAGATGAAAAAGTTCTGGAGATGACAGGGTGATGAATGTGCAGCAATATGAACATATTTAATGCTACAGAATACTTAGAAATGTTTAAAATGGTGGATTTTTAAATGTATAGCAAAAACAAATACCCACACATAACTCATGTGGTACTGTGTAACCTTCTGTAGTGTAACTTTCTGCAATTTGGAAGTTGCAAAATATTAGGTAGCCAATGAAATAACTTGGGTGTATTATGGCTGCTGTATCCACAGTACCTAGGACAGTGCTTGGCATGATGCAGGTGATCATGTAGATAAATTAGTGAATGGCCAAGGACAGAATCAGGAAATGATGGCTGGGCTCATTTGCTTAATATCCACTCAGAAAGTTCCATTCAATTATTGTAATTGAAGAAAAGGTATAAAAAAAAAGTGTAAGTGTCTACGGTATGGGATTGGGGTCTTGGCTCAAGTGATAGAGCAAGCACAAGGCCCTGAATTCGATCCCCAGTGCAAAAAAAAATGTCTAGGTGGGAAATATTTCAATCATGACCCTAAAAAAGGGTTACGAATCACTCTCAGTAATCCGTTGAATAAGAAAGATGCCAGTTAGACAATTATAAAAGTGTTGGTTCTTAAATCACGGTGAAAATTCATTTATATGGAACACTGGGATCTCTGATAATGTCAGGTAAGTGAAGCATTCCATTTGATATTCATAAGGAAATGGTGTAGAGAGGTCACAATGGAAAATGTTCTTTTCCTTGAAATTTAAAAAGTCACAAGAATACATGGATTTATTTTCAGGTACTTAAAACTCCCCCCCCCCAAAGCTGGGGATCGAACAGGGATTTGCGCATGCTAGGCAACCTCTATACAACTAAGCCACATCCCCTTAAATTTAATTCCGTATGGTGCATATCTGATCCCAGCACTCGAGGCTGAGGCAAGAGGATCACTGCAAGTTCGAGGCCAGCCTGGATTACAGAGCAAGATCCTGTCTCAAAATTTTTTTTAATTCCATAAATTTAAAAAGTGCAAGCCTTGAAATCAAGAAAACTAAAATTTTGTTGATTTATTTGTACATGTAGATCCTTCATCCATTCGTATTACTAAGAAGACCTAGCACTATAAACATTGCAATCTTTACCCCAAATTTACTTTCACGTTTAATGGA
>PVJO010008074.1:0-77507 GCA_004026905.1 Hystrix cristata | reverse complement strand
AAGGGAGTCGCCCCTCCCTCCTTTCCGCCTGGCTGCTGCTTTATTACCAAGAGGCTGATTATTATTGCCAGGAAAAACACAAATCTCCAAGCTGCAGGAGAGAGGGGCGGAGGTGAAGGAGGCGTCTCAGACAGAGCTTGTGACCTCCCTGGGAAGGGCCGGGCCGGGGGGGTGGGGGGCTGTGCTTAGCGCCACGACATCCTGTCCTGACTGCCACCTTGAAACCTGTGGGGTCTGGTCTGGCCACAGGCAGCGCCGAGGATGAGCTATCTTGGGGCGATACTGGGCTTTACTGGTCAAAGCTACTGTCAGGGAACACGGATGAATGGTAAAAGAAATGAGTGCAGAAGAAAACTTCAGCTTTTTTTTTTATAGCTCGTAGAAACTTCAGTCTTCTACAGCTTTAGTTTGCTCTCACGGTGGGGCTTGAGCAGGGCCCGTACCCTGAGTTATCTCATGAAAGGAAATCGTCTCTGCTTCTCAGAGTGTCACACAGGCACGGTTTAACCACTCTCTTGGAGGCACAGCACGTGGGGTATGTGCTTCAGAAAGACAGATGTGCAGGGAGCAAGATCTTTTCCTACCGGGACGCTTTTGGAGAATACTTCGTGCTCTAAAAATGGGCAGAAACTACCCCTTAAAAAAGGGAGAAATATCCAGAGCAGTGTTTCTTGGTTTCCCCTCCCGCAGCTGTCTCGCCCAGCGCCGTCCCCCCTGGCTCGGAGCCCTCTCGAGTGAGAGCTGCTGAGGTCAGGTTGGGTCCTGCATTCTGCTGTGCTGCATGATTGCGAACTCCAGTCCTGGGATGCCTGGGTGTGACTCCACCTTGAACGTGGTTCTGAGCTGGAGGATCGAAACTCAGTGGGACCAAACTCCTCAATGGCCGCAGGGAACCAGGTCCCAGGACAGAAGCCACCGTGTGGGGTGGGAGAGCCGAGGACAAAGGTGCCAATTCCGTTGCAGCCATGGTGTTGCTGCTTTGAGTCATCGCTTCCAGGGGCACGAGGCACACAGCTGGGGCAGATAAAGGTGGCCGGGAGCCGAGGGTGGTGGCAGCACACACCTGTAGCACTCTGGGAGGCTGAGGTAAGAGGATCGCCAAGTTCAAGCCCAGCTCAGACAACTTAATGACTTAGTGAGACCCTGTCTCAAAATAAAAAATAAAGGAAAGGCTGGGGAGATGTCACTTAGTATGAAAAGCCTAGCCCTGGGTTCAGTCCCCAGGGGAAAAAAAAAGAAATGAAAGGAAAAGAAACCTGGCTGGATGAAGATGGGGTGGACGCACAGTTCTTCCTAAGCCGTCCTTTTCCTTGTGGTGGAAAGAGCTCTGTGACCCATTACCTTGGGAGGGATGGGCTGCAGGAGCTACTGCCCCCAGGTCCACAGAACGGTGCTTTTCACCTGCAGGCTGGGAGAGAAGCCTGCCAGGCTATGGTCGCATTAGGAGATCTCCGCCACCGTACTGGAACAGTGCGATTCCTGCAAGCGCCTTATTCTCCAAGCCGGCTGTCCGGAGCAGCAGAGTCTTCGGTGTGCTGGGTGGGCGTGCAGAGCCCGGCTGCCATTAGCACACCATAAATGGCACTTACTCTCAGAATAATGGACTCAGAAATCTCCTCGGTAATTTTCTCTTCCATTTACTCTTTTTTCCTAGATTGGCTCATGTTGAACTTTCTCCCCATCATATTTGAAAAAAAAAAGTTACATTTTCTATTAATTTTCTAAAGCAGCAGGCAGACATTGGCACCCATTTCTAGTAAGGACACCAGTGTGCAGGTCACGGCTGCTGCTTTGACTCAGTGGTGTTAAACGTCAGGCCTGGCACATGGAGCTGAGCTTTTGTTATTTTAATTTACAGGCTGCTCACATGGTGAACATTTTGTAAAATCAGTAGTAGGCACAGAAATGCATTTGTACATAGAATAAAATGGAACAAAGAGAGAAAATAGCTTAACCAAGGGAGAGGAAATGGGACATCCCTCCTGTCTGCTATCAGGGCCCGCGTGCGCAAGGCCCTCTTTCAGTAAGGAAGGGTGAGCTGCGGGTTCTCCGCGTGTTTTCCTTTGACTGTATTCCGGGGGTAATTATGAAACATGTTAGAGCTGTTAGTATGCATGAGGCTCGCAATTGCTGGTTTCACATTTTATTTAGGGATTCTTAGCTGCCCCATGAGAGGGAGGGGTGTTGTCTTCCAATTACATTTATGAAGAAACTGAGATCCGAGCAGAAAGAGAGAAATATTGAGTTCTATCAGAACAAATCCTATGATATTTTGACATAAAATCTTTCAGTATTTTACTTTCGGTTTTTAATTTCAAAACACAGTGGTGTCTCAGTTCAGAAATTTAATTTGTTCCATGGTTCCAGGAAAGATGGCTGCAGTGTGTTCGTCACCTGAGGCAGAGTTTGCCAAACAAAAACAAAATTTTGCCAAACGCTTCTGTTTGTGAACCAAATTGTTTACAAATAAAAGCATTTGTGAACAGAGGTACTACTGTAGATTCACTTATAGATAAGTTACAGGAGTAGAATAAAAAAATCCCTGTATACCTTTCATAAAGATTCACCTTTGTTAGTATTTTACAAATTTATTTTCTCTTTCTAATTCTTTGCCTTTCTCCTTTCCACCTTCCCTCCTTTCTTTCTTTCTCTCTCCCTTTTCCTTCCTTCCTTCTTCTCTTCCTCTCTTTCTTTCTCTGTCCTTCTTTCTCCTGTTGCTCTCCCTCTCTCCCTCCCATCCTCTCCTGACCCCCGTGAGTGTGAAGTGCGCATGTCCTCTCATCTACCCTTTAGTACTCCAGTGTGTTTCCTGTGAGAACAGGGCATTTTCTAACAGAACCCCAATGTAGTTACCAAGTTTGGACACTTTCACACCAACACAGCGCCACTATCAGACAGCAGTCGTATTCCTCTTTCCCAGGGGTTCGAACTTGTCTATTCTGGTTCAGGATCCAGTCTTGGTACACACGTCACGTTTTGTTACCGTATCTCCTTAGACTCTTGGAATCTGGAAAATACTCTTGCTTTTTGTGTCTTATGACATTGATACTTCAAAGGCTATAGGCTAGTTATTTCCTAGGATGTTCCCTCAACCTGACTTTCACTGTTTCAGGTAGCACAGCCTCGGGTGGGATCTTTCGTGAGCGGTGTTCTGTCCGTCTTGGTGCATTCTAGCAAGAGTGCAAGAAGTCAATTTGTCCCAGTAGTGGGGACATTAACCTTGAACTTGTTTCTCCTCATACAGTGACTATTTACTGTTTTATAATTAGTCAAAATGTGTTAGAGATAGTTTGTAAAATTATGTAAATAGCTAGTGCCTCATTGAACTTTCATCCATTCATTTATTTATTTCTATTTATTTATTATTTATTTATTTTTTCCATAGGGTCTTGCTATGTAGGTTAGGCTGGCTTTGAATTGACTATGTAGCTCAAGCTGGCCTCACACTAGTGGCAATCCTCCTGCCTCAGCCTCAGGGATTATACACATGCACCATCACGCCTGGCTGACATTTTATTTTAGTTTTGATTAATGCTCTTTGCTTAAATCAGTTCTTACTTTGGTTGTTAGAACATGGCAATTTTATTTCATTTTCTGTTATTTATTAATCTGTTGCAAAGATTTATTGACTGTAGCAGTTTTGTGGATTAGTTCATTTTTGTTAAATGAACTAGGACATTTAACTCAGAAAAGGCTGTACCTTTTCTCGTCGGTGCTTATTTGTGACTTTGACCTCTCATTCAGGTCTGCGGTTTTAGCTTCTCTCTTCATTGTCCCCCGGCACCCTGCTGTGGCCTTAGCTGCTGCTCACCACGCTGTCTGCCAGCCTCGCTGACTGCCGTGCACAGTCTCTCCTTCAGGCAAGCCCTGCAGCACATTCACCTCCGTGTGCCCAGAGTCCGGGTGGGAGCTGTCGATGCACAGTAAGTGTGGGTTGCATATTAATGAACGGTCCAGCTGGAGGTCACTGGACAGCCCTCCTCTCAGAGTGGGCCAAAGTTTTAGCCTGGTCCCCAGGCACACGTGGATTCCGGGTGGGTGCTGCCTGCTGCCCTGTGTGGGGCCTCCACCTGCATGGTGCACTCCTGGCACTCCTGGGCCTGGGTTGGCCTCTGAGGGGCTTCCTTCCTCACCTCTGCACCGACCCCTCCACCTTGTATGACTCCTGAGAGGCGATGTCCTTCTTGGACCCATGATTGGGGGTCAAGCTCAGGAATAAGAGCAGCTCCTGTTTTATCTGACCGCACTTCACAGGCCCACAAGCTGGGTTTGGAA
Source organism: Hystrix cristata (assembly GCA_004026905.1). NCBI lineage: Eukaryota > Metazoa > Chordata > Mammalia > Rodentia > Hystricidae > Hystrix > Hystrix cristata. The sequence continues at coordinate 73,232 of PVJO010008074.1, read as the reverse complement.
GTGCCAGGAACACTGCTTCCTGGTTCTTGTTGTAAGTGCTGTGCTGTGGGGTGCTCGCACAAGGCTTTCCTTTGAACTCAGGCTTTCATGAGAAGTGGAATTTTTGCAAAAGCAACCGTCTTGCTGTGTCTTGAGCTGCGTCTTCCGAGACGACGAGAGAGCCAGAGAAGGTCAGGTGATTAGTGCGTGCTGTGCCTGCTGGGGACACATCAGGGTGGAAGAAGTAGGAGAAAGAAAACACACAGCTGCAGGAACACAGTCTCTCTCTCTCTTCTAAGTGAAGTTAGGAAGGGTGGGTGTTGTGAGCTGATTGGAGGTTAAAATTTAATGTGGTGCAAGAATATTTGAAGCTCCTGTGGAGACCTTCTATAATTCCTCTGTAGCAGCCATGTGACCGTGGGTTTTGCAACTGTGAGAGGCAGAGCTGGGGAGATTGTACTGATCCCTGTAGCCTGAACCCAGCGCCTGGCCCGTGCCGGGAGTCATCTGCATGACCACTTCTCATTGCCGTGTCTGGCGGGTAGGGTGACGTCTGAGAGTTGGTCGCTGCCCCAGGAGATGCTGTTGGTGCAGAAGGGCGGGTTTAAAGTGAACACGAGTGGAACGTGGCAGAGGCAGAGAGAACCCCGTGTCCTTTACCACAGACTCCTTAGGCTGTGGGTTTCCCTTTGTGTAGCTCCTCTGCCTCCCCGTACCATGTGAGGAGGATGATAGAACCACCATTGTCACAGGACCGGAAGGTTGGCACCTAGGTGGGCCTGTGTGTCATGCCTGCTAACAACTGTCTTCTGCTACTTCTCCCCGTGTGAAGCTTTTCCCCTAAGCTCACTGTCCCCTTTCTTTGTCTTTTTACTTTTCCATAGTTTATTATCCTTTGTTAAAATGGTATATGAATCTGCCAAACTCTAGTGCTTCTTTGGTGGGCGTCTTCACTTCTTTTCTAGAATAGCCACCATACATGTGAAGTGACAATGTTAGATCCGCTGATGTTCATCTGCCTTTCTGCTGTCTTTCGGTTTAATTTGCAGGCACCAGGCCCTGAACCTGAAAGCAGACACCCTACCATTGCCCTAGTGCGAAGCCAGGTTTCTCACGCAGGGCTCCAAAGCCTTCTCCCATGCACATTCCCTTGTTCCCAGCAGATCTGTGGGGTTTATCTCTACAGAACTGAAGGCTGGGTCAAAACTCTACAGGCTTGGGGCTCACAGTTTCCCAGCAAAGCTTTGGCACAGCCATGAAGAAGTCACTCCATGTGTTCTCCACTTGAGGTACCAGAACTGGGAGCAGGTCTGTCCCACTTGTGTGACATGATCATGGCTTTGGGGTTATGCTGACTTAGACTTGGATCTAAGCCTGTAGGCACTCATTAGGGTTGGAGTTTAGATAAATATCTTAGCTATGTAAACAGATTTCCTTATCTAGAATAAGGCCATAATAGCTCTTACCATGTGTAGCATTGACAGATTAAAGTAGCCTTCTGAGAGGACACCTCACTCATTAAAGCAGCTAGTACTATGCCTATTTTTGTCTTGGCCACTAGGAATCTCAGAGTGGATTTGGTGACTCATCAGTCCCAATGGTGTTGGCCCAAACAGACTTTATTTCTGTCATTTGTTATTTCCCTCTTCATTGGAATTACTATTGCATTCTCCTTGCCCTTTCAATTTTTACTTAAGATTTTACTATTCCTTGCATGGATTTCTGCTAGAGGCTTATAAAGCAAAAAGAAAGTAAGTTCTGATGCAGTGAGAGCTCGGGAGTCTCCGCAGCCTGAAGAAACTCTAGGAGTCTTTGGATTGTGCTTCTAGATGCCCAGGGTTAGAAATACAGACATCAAGGGCAGTGGGCAGTGGGGTGGATGAACACAATGGAACAAACGAATTGCCGTCTGGCTAATGGTTGGAGTTTGCTCCGTAATTACTCTGCTTTCTCCCTTCTGTTTCCCTGCAAGTGTGTGTGAATCATTTTCGCTGGGTGGGTGTCAACCCCTGAGACGCCACTGCTTTTCCTTGCTGTCTTACCTCTGGCCAATTACAGCAAGTGTCAACTGTCTCTCTTCTCTCTGAGCTTCTGGTTCCTGAAGGGGGATTCACCACAGCCACGCCTAGCAGCCTCTGTGTGCTTTTTAAGGACTCTGACTCAGGCTGTAGGACTTGAACACTCCAGGTCACTGAATGAGCCCTGGAGGGGTCGCTGGCAGCCCTTGACACTTGTCCATCCAGTGGCTGGGCTGCCCCCAGCCAACTTCTCTCCTCCCGTTTACCTGGATCCCTGATTCAGGCCCTCCAGGGTTCTCACTCAGACATAAACATATACTGTGTGTGTGAGCTAATCCAGCCCAGTGAGAACAACTTTGTTCCATTCAGTGATGTTTTAGAAAGTGCCTATTACATGCTATACTCTGTGCTGACCGTGCCAGTATAAACATGATCGGGTATTACCTAAGCATTGAAGCAGCCAGGCAGGTAGGAATCTGATGGGCATGCCACAACCAGGGCTCTTCCAGGGCACAGCAGAGAATCACCGGACACAAGGTTTGGAGAATACACAGGGTGCTACTTCCGCAGTGCTGAGCCAGGAGGCAGAGGGGACATCAGACTCCATAGGAAGTCATTGTGGGAATTGGGTTCTAGGCACAAGTTGAGCGAGGAAGTCTAACAAGACCAAAGGCTCGGAGACATGAGATGTGAAGAGAGGAGAGGAGAGGTCGCTGGACTTTCCCATGGTCCCTAGGAAGCCTTGGAGAGCAGCGAGACTCGGGTAAGCAGGGGCACAGGTGGGCTGGCCAGGCGTACAGTGCGCCTCCAAGGCAGAGTGGCTGAACCTGGGCTTTAGTCTGGTGGGGTTGAAAAATCAGTCCTGAAAGATCCTTGAGAGGAGGGACCTAGGACGAAGGTTGAGATGTGTTTCAGGAACAAGGCTGTCAGGAATGATGGATGCGACTCCCCAAGGCGGGATGGCAGAGAGTCCGCAGGAGAGAGGGTTACGGGAGACAGGCAGTGCTCCGGGAACATTCATGTTTTCACTTCCATTTTCCACATCCCTGTACTCATCAGAGCTGTCAAGCCTCACAGGTCACCTCTGGACACGCCACCCTAGCAGGGCCTGCTCCATTCTAGGACGGCTTGCCTCAGCTCAGCTCCTCTCTGGTTTCACCTCCTTTTTCCTTTGCTGACTTAGCCAAAGCACCCAGAACAAAAGCATTTGATAAATATTTGTTAGATAAAGAATACGATTTTGGAAAATGCTTGGATGGGGCTGTTAATCTAGAATCAGAGGACACTGGGGCTGCTAGCAGCTCTTTTACCCATCCTGGGGATTTTCTACAGACTAAAGCCAAGTGGAGATGTGCAGAGGAGAGATGGGGTGGGAGAGATGCTCATGGTGCTGGGTCTCAGGGCTGGGCCCAGGGCCCTGTCTCCTTACAGCTTCCCCGCAGGCTCCTCTGCATGTTTCCCAGCGCCACGGCAAAGCGGTCCCTGCTGCATGTGTCCCCGTTCACTTTCTACTTGTGCACCTGAAAGAGAGTTCGCTGGAGCTGTGGGTGGAGCTCTGTGTCCTCCAAGGCTGTGGGCTGGGAAAGTGTCCCTGGCCACCAGGGTAGGAGACATGGAGGACCTAAGCCCCTCCACTGGTGATCAGCGGCAGCTGTCACCAAGATCTCCACTATGATGGGGACAAGAAGGCCAAAGCACAGCCTTGCCTGTCTCACCCCTGCCAACCGCGTGCTGTGCAAATACTCAGGATTGGAGAAAGACTATGTTTTTTTCAGAATTATTTAATGAAGATCCAGATGGACCACCAGAATTTCACCTACTGATCTCCTTTGGTCCCCAAAGCCAAGCCTGGAAGGATGAGGTGCTGTCCTAATCCCGGGTGAGTGCCCTGCCTGGCCAGGTCTGGGCGCAGACTGGTGGTTACTCCTGACAAACACATGCTTCAGAGATGCAGGGTGGGCTGCGCTCTTGATGACCTCTGGCTGGGCCTACATTTGCCCAGCAGAATTAACACACAGAGGTCACTGAGCCCCAGGGGTGGGAGCTGACCATGGCCATGGGCGGCCTCTGCCAACTTTGCCACCATGGTCTATGTCGGAACCCACATGGCCGCATAGAAGCTGCTTTATTCATGTGACTATTTCATTTCTTACTCATGCTCATCGATTCCTGTCAAGTAAGAGCCAACCATGTGCCAGGCACAAGACTAGCTCCTTCAGGGACCATGGACATGAATCCCTCAAATAAAATTATTTGTAATAAAAATCAAAGGATGAAAAGATAATTTTGCAGTCCTGCACAATCCCACAGGTATTCATGATCTCTTTTCTTCTCTTTTTACTGATTTGGGCCTTTGCACCAAGCTGCGTCCCCAGCGCTTTTCAATAAATTTTTACTTTGAGACAGAGTTTCATTAACTTTCTAAGTTGCCTATGCTGGGCTCCATCTTGGGATCCTCCTGTCTCAGCCTCCCAGAGTGCTAGGATTACTGTCCTGTACCAACCATGCATGGCATCCTCATTCTTTCACCCAGGACAGCTTAAGGGTCTGCTGTGTTCAAGACCCAAGGCATGTGTACTGATGGTGAATGAAATTTCAGCACACTTAATAAGCAGGCAGTGTTCCATAAATAATTGCATAGCTTGACAATTAGGACAAAAATCTTAGAAAAATAAGGAGAAAAGAGGCTGAAATACGCATGACAAAATCTCACAGCTGAAATGGGGACAGGGATGAGGTCCAGCTGGACGGAGTGTGTGGAAAAGAGTGCAAAACGTGTTTCTTGGAGCAGCTGTTCTGCCTCAATGGCTTTCCCCGCCATGTAAGCCATTGGAGGGTAGTCCAGAAACCAGCGCGGTGCAGGGGACACTTGGAGTGTGTGTGTTTCTTGTATGAAATGCCTTCCTCTCATGTGTCATACAGCTTTATTGTTGGCTCTGAATAAAACAAAGATGCGTATGCCAGTTTGGAAAGATGTTGTTTGCAAATAAGCAGATCTGCAGAAAGGTGGTCACTTTCTTGGTGAGTGTGATAGTCCCCTTGTGGGAGGTGGAGGGCCACAGCCTCTGCTCTCTGACAGCATAATTCTGTGCTTGTGCTCAGTACAGAGGCAGGGAGGGAAGGGGCACCCGATTTGGAGAGGGCGACTTAACAGATGGAAAATCTCAACTTTATTCTCTAGGGTTAATGTCTTCCATAACCAATTCAAGGACTTTGACAGTCGTTCAGATGCAGGGTTCTTCCCCATCTTATGTCAAGTTGTAGCTGGAAGAGCTTCTTTGCCAATGCATTTTAGAAACATGTAGAAAATATCAGAGAGGGGAGGTAGAGGTTCAAGTCAGGAGACATTTGTCAGCTGTATGATCGTGGAAAATCAGAGTTTTCTCTCCTACCCAAGGGGAGGCTCATACTTACCTCACATGGAGGCGTTGTGCGGTTCAATGTCTGGACAGTGAGTGTTGGAATATCCTTGTGAGGTGCAGTAATGGTGGCTGTTATTGTGCTGCGTATACCCAGGTATGATTATGGTGGGGGATTCTGAAAGACAATTTCAGAATGAAAAATTTAAAAAACATGTAAAGATGTGTTGTGGTTTAGATATAAAATGGCCCTTACAAGTGTCATGGCGGGGCTGGGGATTTAGCTCAGTGGTTAGAGTGCTCGCCTTGCAAGCACAAGGACCTGAGTTCGATCCCCAGCACAAAAAAAAAAAAAAAAAAAGGTGTCATGGGGCTTTTGGATGGTAATTGGATCCCGGGGATGCTAAAGCTGACTTGCTGTAGGAGGTGGGCATGATTAGGTGGAGGTGTTGTTACTGGGGTGTGACCTGGACGGGTGTGTCCTTGTCCCTGGTATGCCCCATCTCTCGCTCTTCCTGTCTGCAATGGGTTGGCAGTTTTCCTCCTCCAGGCTCCTCAGCGGTGCTGTTCCTGCCTTGAAGCAGCCGACCATGGACTGAGCCTACGGGAAGCTGAGCCTAGTAAACCTTTTCTTCTTTAAACTGTGAGCATCAGGTGTCGTGTCCCACAATGGGAAATCTGAGTGTGTGTGCTGTGCATCAGGTCTCTGCATCTATGATAAACACACAGAACAGGTGCTAGTGCGTTCACTTCCTTCCACATGGAGCTCTGACTCCATCTGTGGCGTCCTAGGGAAGCTTCCCAGAGCACCGGTTGTCACTCAGCTGCGAGATGCTCAGCAGCGCCACCTTTGTCAGCATTGCTGCTGCAAGGAGAAGAGCTGGGGGAACATTTAAGACTGAGAAGCCAGAGTGTGACTCTGTTAACCCAAATGGTCTCCGCTGTTTAAACACTGAGTAACCTTACAATACTCACTGAGCACTTCTTCCTAAATAGCAGATGGGGGTCATGGTTGTGAGACATTTGGTGGGTCCTGGCTCTGACATGTTTGGCGCGGGGCTCAGTACTTACCTGTGATACATCAGCTCTTCCTCCCTGGAATTGTTGGAAGATTGCTCAATTGCAGTTTCCTTTCCTTTGAGCTGCTTTGTTCCTTATGCTTGCAGACTTCCTGCAAGTGATTCTCCCGTAAGGCTTCCCACTGTGACTGCCAGCAACCCTCTTCTGTCTGTTGTCTCCTCAGCAAACTTCCCTCCCTGCTCATCTTTGTGGAAACCAGATCGCTTTTGAGGACCCTTCCTTTGAGATGGTCCTTTGGAGATGTCTGACCATTTCTTTCAGTGCTCCTCATGCCCACACCCTGGATTCCCTTGTATTTTCCGCATGCTGTGCAAAGGCCCACTTCTGCAGCTCCGGGCATCCTGTTCAGAAAGCGTTTTTAGCTTCTGACTTGGTGGCCAGCCTCGCCCTAGAAAAGAAGCACAGTCCTCACGATTGTGCGGTCAGTCTTCGTCATTCTCTGCTTGCTGGCCACATTTACCATCATTTATGGCTGAGCTCACTGTCAGAGTCCTTGAAACTCCAAGACGGGCATCAGACTTATAATTTGTTATATTTAAAAACAGTCCGACCCTCTGAGCTCTGGTGGGATGATGTGACTTCAGACGTCTGAGGACAAAGGCCCAGCCAAGGACCAGGCCCTTTCCTGTCCCGCTTCCTCCCCAGTCTGGCTACAGAAGTTGGAAATGAGGCAGGATTCTGAATGCATGATATTGACTTTTAAAGTGAGACCCCAGTCTCAGTCTCAGGGTCTCTGCAGCCCCCTGAAAAGTGGCCCGCTGCAGTGAAAGCCCCTACCTGCACACCTGGCTGAAAAACATTTTAAAGAGAACAAAAATAGTTCCCACACCAACAACTCTTAAAAGCCTGTGGTCTGTTTTGAGTTGAGGCTTTAATCTAATTTCTGTCTCACCCCACAGGCTTGGGTCAAAGTCAGCACTGGAAACTGCTTGTCCTGGGCTGGCAAATGTCTGTGATTTTAACAAGCAGCAGGAGCCTATTAAAGGCACAGCCAGGAGCCTGTGGTCACAGCCACAACAGGCTGCTAGGGCCCAACAGGTAGTAAAGGCTCCCAGTTTTGCTTCCAGCCCCAACCACATGAAAACTTCCTTCCTTGGCCAGAACAGAGGCTTTTGACTTGCAGGTATAATGTTGGTCTCTCGCCTAGCTGGTGGCAAGGATCTGTGTACTCTTCAGTTTTGAGGCAAGATCTCTCCTGTGGAAGTTTAAAGGGACCTGAGAGACCCAGGCTTTTCCCATCTGAATTCAGAAGCTACAGGAGCTTCGCTGACCTACCTAGGGGTGAGAATGTAAGCTCAGAGAGGTGTGCCCTGGGGGGGACACACCTGAAGACCAGAGACTCATCTTGCCATCTGGCCTGCAGGTGCAGGGATACAGTGTAGGGGTCGGGAATGTCACCCCTGGTCCACCCTGTGACCTTGGCCCCTTAATGTCCTTGACTGTGAGGTGGGTCAGTTTTCCTGGGAAGCGTAAACATGTGAAATGGAGTAAGGGCTTCGGTGGTGCCTGGGTTTGCTCGATTAGCTGAGGACTTGCTGCATAGCCGGGAGAGAACTCATCAGATGGCTTCTCTGGATGACACAGGGCGATGGACAGAGAAGGCGCTTCCTAGCTGCCCTGACCAGAATCTTCTGGATGATGGACACAACTTTTTATAGACAGATGTCTGTGGGTTGTGCAGAAGGTCAACTTGAGGGACGTCCAGGGTAGGCAGGGGAACAATTGAGAGGCACTTCCTGCAGCCAGGAATGGGCCGAAGAAGGACCACACTGGGCTGGCTCGGGGGCAGAACAGGAGCGATCGGGAGCGGGGATTGGCAGGGCGCCTGCTTCAAAAATTCTCTTTCTATTTTTAGATCTTGGTGTGAAGCCAGATGCTTTGTAAGAAGCCCTGCTCTGTTTACTAATTCCCAGCTTCTGGCTCTTCTGTACCATATGAATGGCTGGGTAAATGTGTGCCCTTTCTAGTAATATAATGGTTTCCTTCTCCAGCTATCAACACCTGCCAAATCTCATCTGATGCTGTGTAGCAGACCTGCTCTTCCTGCTGCATTTCTCTCATCTCCAGGGCCCGCAGGGCTCAAGTGACTGTGTTAGGAGTCCTGGCTGCACTCCCACAAGCAAGAAATAGGCCTGCCCATTGTTTGAATGTTGAACACTCCAAATCAAAGTGCTTCTATAATGAGATGACCAAGGCCAGCCTGTGAGTGCATCTCACGTTCAAACCTGAATGTGCTCAGGGAACCTTGCTGTGTAGACCTGGCTCGTAGGGAGGACACAGGCTCATCATAGACGTGGGCAGCGTGGGGCTGGAGCTGCTGCAACGTTCAGAGATTTAACTGAAAGTGGGACGAAGAGGTAGGTAAGTGTGGTGGTGCCTGTAGTCAGATGGTGGGTAAACGGAGTAAGCAGAGGAGGAAAGTAGGCAGACAGAAAGCTCGTATGACTTCTTAAATGACAGTGTGGGTGTCAAGGATGCGCCTCACAGGCTGGGATGCGCCGTCTCCAGGCTCATGCAGCTCTGGGTGATTCACTGGTCAAGTTCACCAGTCAAATTCCACTTCTCATAACAGCTCTCTGGAGTTGCAATTTACATAATACAAAATTTCACCTTCTCGAAGTGTACAAATCAGTGGTTTTTAGTGTATGTACAGAGTTGTGCAGCCATCATTACTATTTTTTGATGAGTCCATGTTTTCTGGACGTAACATTTATATTCCTTGTGTGGATTTGGCACATGTACATAACACATCTTCACTCCTTGTTTTCATCCCCTTTCCCTCTCCTCCTTCCTCCCTCTCTAGCGCTTGATCTTCTCATTTGCAAAAGATCTGTCTCCCTACTTCCTATTATCTATCTTCCATTTTGCTCTTTATTTCTGTTTTGGGTTTCTCATATAAGAGAAACCATGTGATACTTAAGCTTGTGTGTCTGACTTTTTCACTTAACATTATGGCCCCAAGTTGCATCCGTTTTCCTACAAATGACTCAGGTTTATCTTTCCTTAGAAAATTATCACCCTAAAAAGACAACTAGTACCCATTAATAACTCACTCTTCATTGCCCTCTCCTCAACCTCTGGCGACCACTGACCCTTACGATATTTATGTGTGTGAATTTTCCTATTCTGGTTATTTCATACAGTGGAATCATACACCCTAAAAGGCAGAGTGGGAAGGAGCCAGGGACAGAACACACCTGTGCAGGTCACACCCCAGTGATGCACTTCCAACAAGACCCCACCCCCTAACAGCATATTAAACTATGAACTCTGCGATGGATTAACTCAATGATTGGTATGGGAACTCCATGATCTAATTACTATCCCTCCTACAAACACAGGAGGCTTTGGGGGCACATTTTAGACCTAAATCATTACATCCTAGTAGTGGGATTGCTGGAGCACATGTTGGCTCTATTTTTCATTTTCATTGGAATTTCGTACTGTTTTCTACAAGGATGGTATAATTTACATTCCCACCAGTGGTGTGCAAGGGCTCCCTCTTCTCAGCATTTTGGCCAGCGGTTATCATTTGTCTTTTTCATAATAGCTACTCTTACTATGGTGAAGTGATACCTCATTGAGGTTTTGATTTTCATTTTCCTGATAATTAGAGATGTTGAGCCCTTTTATCATAACTTATCAGTAACTTGTATGTCTTCTTTTTTTTTAAATTTTCATTCAAATAGCTTTGTATGTCTTCTTTTGAGAAGGGTCTAAATGGGCCTATTGTAATGCTGTGGATTGAACACAGGGCTTCACACATACTCATGAAGAAATTTGATATTGAGCTGCATCCCAAACCCATATTGCCAATTTTTTTTTTTTTTTTTGTGGTGCCGGGGATCGAACTCAGGGCCTTGTGCTTGCGAGGCAAGCACTCTAATCACTGAGCTAAATCCCCAGCCCTGAGCTAAATCCCCAGCCCCATGTTGCCAATTTTTAAGTGGGTTATTTTACTTTTATTTTTTGTTTTTCTCTTGAGACAAAGATACATAGTTGGTGCACATCATTTTGTTTTTGTGTCCTGGGCTTTTGGGATCTTGTCCAAAAACTTCTTGCCTGTTCCCCATCTTCTGTGGCATTTTCCCCAAGTTTCAGTCATTAATTCTGTTGTTCCAGGTCTTACATTTAAGTCTTGAGTTCACTTTGAGTTGATGTGAATACCCAATTTTCCCAGCACCATTTACTGAAAAACTGTCCTTTTTCTGAAGCATGGTTTTAGCAGCTTTGCTGAAATTCAGGTGGCTCTAGTGACATGGGGTTTCTGGGCGCTCAGTACTTTTCTATTCGTGTACATGTCTGTTTTATGTCAGGATTACGCTGTTTTAGTTACTGTATCTTTGTAGTATATTTTAAAGTCAGGCAGTGTGATGCCTCCAGTTTTATTCTTTTTGCTTAAGATCGTTTTGGCTAATTGGGGTCTTTTGTGCTTCCTTACAAATAATTCAGCAATTATAATAATAACAATATTCAATAATTATAATTCAACTTATAAAAAGTTCAATAATTATTGTTTTATGCAGTTTTCTTGTAGGTCATATAGAAGAAAAAAGTGTTATAGATAATAATATAGTTACACTGCTTTTTGATTTTCCGTTATCATAATTTTTTATTTCTCCATGTGGCTTTTCTCTTCAGGTGGAGCTCCATATATTTTTACTTGAAAGATTCCCTTGTGTATTTCTCGTGAGGAATATCTGCGAACAACTTTTCTTAGTTTTCTTCTTAACACGGGGATATTATATTTTCTCCTTTGCTTTTGAATAATGTTTTTGCTGGGTATAGAGTTTTTGGTTGGCAATCTTTTCTTTCAGCACTTTAAATATATTATTCTACTTCCTTTTGGTTTGCATGGTTTCTGATAAAAATTAGTTGTTACTTTATTAAATGTGACAATATCATGAGTCACTCCTATCTTGTTGCTTTTGAGAGTTCCTCTTTGACTTCATCGCTTGGCAGTTTGACTGTGAAATATCCAGATGTGGGTTTCTTTGAATTTATCTTACTTGGTGTTCATTGAACTTCTTGGGCATACTGATTAATTTTGGGGAGGGGTTGCTGCTGGGGACTGAACTTGGGGCCTTGTGCTTGCTGGGCTAGTGCTCTACCACTGAGCTAAATCCCCAGCCCCGTGCTGATTAATTTTGACATAAACTTCAGGGATATGTTCTCATGATGTTTTCTCATCTTCTTTCTGTGCCTTTCTCTTTCCTGGTCCTCTCTGGTGCGGTCTTTGTGTGTATATTGGTGTGTTTGCTGGTACCTCACAGGTCCATGAGGCTCTGTTCATTTTCTCCCTCTTTCCTTCATTGCCTTTTACTTATCTTCAAGTTTACAGACACTTTTCTTCTGTCATTTCAAATTTCCTGCTGAGTTCTAGTGAATTTTGCAATTTTGTAATTTTTAAATTCAGAATTTCTATTTTTAAAATAATTTCTATTTATATGCGCTGTATATGAGAGACTTTAAATTTCTATTTACATAATCTCTATGACAAGGCATTATTCTCATACTTTTCTTTATTCTGAAGGCTCTGGGTGTCCAGCGGAAGATTTTTAAATGGGATGGTAATAGCAGACTTGCAATTTAGTAAATGTACCCTTCTGGCAATTTGAAGACATCAAATATGGAACAGTGCAGAAAAGCTAAAAGGTTTTTGTGGGAGTAAACAGGCAGAAAATGATGAAAGATTGAACAAGGGCAGGTTAAGTAGGTCAAAGAAGCAAAGAGCTTGTGGAAATGCATAAATAGGTAACTGGCAAGACTTTGGTGATATGGTGTGGGAGGTGGAGAAGAAGAGGAAGAGCGAGGATGCAGGTTTGCCCCTGTTGCTAGTGGGTACCATAGAGAGGGATGCTACAGAGGCAGGATCAAGTTTTCTGCTGAGTGTTTTAAGTACTGAAGAGTCCGCAGCACATCTAAAGGGACTTGTTCACTAAGCTCTTGCACCTTCAGTGTGGAAACTCAGGCAATGAACCAGGAGTGGATGTACTTACTGAGGATGTATTATATAAATTACAGCTGGATGAAACTATGGAAAAGATGAGGTCACTCTGTAAGAGCTCTGAATTGAGAAAAGAGAGTGTTCTGGAGATCGCTATGGGGAAAGTAGTATTTGAAATGGACAGAAGCGAGAAACCCAAGAAAGTCCCAGTCAGTAGAGGTTTCTGCGTCTCCTTGTGGCAGTACAGGGCAGGACACACACAGACACAGCTTTGTGCTGCTCATCAAGGCCCGAGACTGTCCATGGGAGCTATTGGATTCCAGAGCTGGAGCTACACACGTGCTGTCTGACTCTGTCTTGGAACAGATGTTCCAAGTTTTGGCTTATAAACCTTTTTCGTGTATACTGTGGGTGTTATTTGCACATACGGTGGGTAAGATAATATTGCTTTGTGATTGATAGAGGGCCCTTAGCCCCGCCAAAATGTGGGCCACTGACTACAGCAGCCTCTCCCGGGATGTGCGTGGTCAGAGCCTCCTCCTTCCACAGAGTCCTCTTTAGGGCCCAATGAGGCACCACTGCTCTCTCCCCCCATGAAGGTGGCCAGTGGCTCATCTTCTCAGCTGATTTCGTCTAATTCCTGTTGTGTTTTTAATGGAGCAATAAACACTACGTGTCTGAAAAACATTCAGAGCATTATCTGCATCAAAGCCAGCAGAGAATGGGTATGAACTATTTTATCATTATATTTGCAATTATTTGCTTGAAGCTTACCGAGTCTTAAAAAGCACTGAAATCAGATGTCAGGGCATCATGGCCCAATTGCATGCTCTGCTTATTCTGCAGAAATGCTCACAGCTCATACCTTCCATGGAACACCCATTGTGCCATCAGACCCAACAGGGAGGACAGGCTCGGAGCGTCAGGGCCCTGTGGTCCTGGTCCACCTGCGGAGATGCAGGGCTTAAGATTGAAAGGATGGTGGCCACGGTCAGTCCTCTTCAGCAGGCCTGTTGGGATGGGGTGGAAGCACTGGGACTTTTGCCTGGTAGGGATCCAGGTAAGCCTGGCTCATTGAGTCTGACTTCCCAGGTGCTGTAGTTTGGATCTTAAATGTCTTCCAAAGTCCATGTCTTAAAGTCATAATCCACAGGGTGGCACTATTGGAGGGCAGTGGAACCCCAGAGAGGTGGGTCCTAGTGGGAAGTCTTTACATCATTGGGGATGTTCTGGGGGAGGGGATGGGGGGACTTTGGTCTCTTCCCCTTTTCCTCCTTTGCTCCCCAATATGAGGTGAGCAGTTTTGGTCTGCCATAATGGCTGTTTCTCCACGGGCCCAAAGCAATAGAGTCCATGGACTGGACTTTCCCAAAACATAAACCAAAAATCAACCTTTTTTTTTTTTTTTCCCAAATTGATTCTCTCCATTATTTTTATAGTGACAGGAAGCTGTCTAACACACAGGGGTCATGACATTACCCCCAGAGAGAGAGAGAGGGAAGACAGACAGCGAGAGAGAGAGAGAGAGCAAAAGAGAGAGAGAGGTGGTCTCCTTTCTGTTGAAACTTTCTGTTTCAGTAAAGAGCTTGATGTCCAACATCCTCAGGCCATGTGTCCCAGCTAGCTGGCCATGGAAGTGGTACTCAGCAAACCTAGCTTCACTGGGTGATAGCAATGTGTTTTAGGAAATGATTCACCCACCATGGGTGAGAAGCGATTTCTTAGAATTTTACCTGTGATTTCCACTGCAAGTCATGTGAAAAGTAAAAGAAAGTGGAAAGTTGCTGAGCGGATATAATTTTCCCAAATAATCTATCTGTTTGGGCAAAAGAACAACAGTGTGAGTGGATTTGCGAAAAGCTGGCATTGAGGAGGCTTCGCAGAAAGCAGCAGGTTGTAAATTCTGCATTCTGTTCTGCTTTGCAAGCCTCTGGAGCGATCTGATGGCTCTTTGGGGATCTCAGCTCCCTGGTGGGAGATTCCTTCAAGGCCACAGCAGGAGTCTTTGGCAAAGAAGCCAGGCCTCCTTGGGGCCCAGCTTTGAGCATGGGCTTCAAGTGCTTCACGCTGGTCACCACTCCACAAGTGATACCCAATTAATTGATTGGTGGAACCATCCACAAATTCTTTGGCCAGTTCTGCCCAGTACTCATTAACTGAGAAATAAACCCTAACAAGGGTTGAAAGATGGTCAGCTCATATTGTGAGGAAATTCCCCAGAAATAAATGGATCTTAAGGGAACTAGGTTTCCAGGGAAAGCAGGCAGACTGTACAAACATTAATGTGTTCATAAACTCAGGGATTTTGAAGTGTCTTGGGACTTAACCTTTGTGAATGCCAAAGGATTACCATAGTCTGTGTAAGTTAATGAACACTGAATTGCTTAAGTTTCTTGTGCAGTTCTGTGGGTTTAGTGATCTTCACCAACCTCTTTCCATTGCTACATCTGAGTTAAAGAACTCCTCCACAGTTGCCACAAAGTGCTCTTCCTTGCCCTCACCGTTAATTTCCACAGTGGCCCAGCTAGGTGTCCACCTGACCTTTGGGGCCCCGAGTCTTGAGAGAGTATAAACCTTGGCACCCCAGCTGCAGCCCACAGGCAACTGAACACACGTCTGGGCTGCTTGGTGGAGGGCAGTCTGTGCCTCTCCTGACCTTGGCATGGTCACTGCACCTGTGCCCCTGCAGCACCCTGCCTCTCCTGTGGGGAGCAAACACCTAGATGCTTTGCTTCTCTCTTGCCTTCTGCCTCTTCCCAGGGCATGGGTAGATCAAAGTGAGAGAAGTGTTCAATTTTAGTTCCTAAGGATTTTCCCCTTGGGCCGGAGAAGGACAGGCTACTTTTGCTGGTAGGCTGCATCGTGTGTGTGTGTGTGTGTGTGTGTGTGTGTGTGTGTGTGTGTGTATCTGTGTGTTTATGGTACTGGAGATTGAACTCAGGGCCTTCACACTGAGCTGCATCCTTAGCCACACCCCCTTTTTTTAAAAATCTTTTTTATATTTTAATTCACGGTCTTTCTTGCTAAGTCCCTGAGTTTCCTGGGTTGAGCATGAACTTGTGATCCTCCTGCTTTGGCCTCCCACAGTGCTAGGATGACATGCATGTACCACCACACCCTGTTGGCTTTGGTTTTTGATGGACAGCTGGGGGAGCAGTGAGGGGACTTCTGCAGAGTGAGGAACAGGGAAGCACAGTCCTTTTCCAGCTGCAGGTGAGTGGTCTGTTTCAGACCCCTGCTGTCCCTGGCTCCAGTCTCTCTTTAGCCTGTGTGCGGTGTTAGAGAGGCCAGGACGTGAGGCTTCTTCTCCTTCTGCTCTCCATCCTATGAAGATACAAGGAAACACCATCTGCAGACCAGAAAGTGGGTCTCACCAGATGTGAGAACTACTCACACCTTGGTCTTGGACTTTTTGGCTTCCATAACTGTGACAAGTAGCTGCCTGTTGTCTAGGTCACCACTCTGTGGTGCATTTGTCACAGCACGAACCAAGCTGGAGCACACGCAGGTCCCAACCACCTCCATCCTGGGCCCTCCCACTCACACCGTTGTCCACCTGTCCTTGTCCCCAGGCACACATCCAAGCCCTCCACAGGCAGCCCCTGTGTCTTAGAGCCTGTGGAAATGACAGTCTCTTGGCTTACTCTGCCCAAAGAATAATGAACCCGTATTAAGAGTGCTTGTACCGAGCATCCGGAGGCCGGGTACCAGTGAGAGGGGCCTCGGCTCTAGGCTCCGATGCTGGAGGACGCCTTTTCTCTGCCCTCTCACAGTCGGTCCAGGATGCAGCTTCTGCGCCGCTGCTCTTCCTCTTGACAGTGATGTGCAGCCACTGTGCTGGGCCCGTAAGGGCAGTCCTCTAAATCTGTATTTCTTACTGAGCCAGATTATTTGTCTTTCTGACAGTTTTAGGCCCTGGAAATGTAATTTTTTAAATTAAAGGACTTTATAATGTGGTTCTCTCCTAAGAGCTCAATCCAGCCCAGATGAGGACATTTATCTCTGGTTCTGTCCCCTCGGTGATATTTCAATGTTGTGTAATTCACTTAACAATTCGCCTGTTAATTATAGCAGGGTCTCCAAATTTCCTTCTTGTGCTCCTGCAGATTGGATTGTTAGAGGAAAGTTTTCCTCTGTTAAAATACTGGTCAGTTTTCAAAAATAACCTGCATGTAATTATTACTAAATTAAGATTTTGGCTAAAGATTTTCACAGCGGAATGATGCTCTGCGAAGGACTTTATAATCCACAGGCAGTGCATTCCATGGGAATTCTGTAGGGCCCCCAGACTCAAGGTGGGGGGTCCTGGAGTGAGAGGCTGCTGCCAGGCTGGCAGAGGGCAAGGACTCTGGAGATGTGCCCAGCTGGTTGTTCTCAGTTGGAATCCCGGTCTGTCCCCTTCCCTCTGGGTTCCATTCTCTTTTGTGGCTTAATCCCCGTGGACACAGCATGTGGCGCCAGCTGTAGCTTCAGTCCCTCCTGGGAAAAGTTGCGGGTTGGCTGAGCTGTGGATCACTGTGTGGGCTATTTTGGGTCAAACTTTTACCCAGGCACATCAGGTCTTCTGTTGAGGAAACTAGATAATCACTGCTAGAAGAAGAGAAATAGAAAAAAAGGAAAAATCACACAGGCAGCTCTTTGTATCAGCAGGTTCTATATTCAAGGATTTAATTGTGTATGAAAAATATTTAAAAACTTATGTCTGACTGAAGGAGACTGAACAAGACAGTCTCCTTCTGATTCTGTAAATAGTTCAGTGTAACAACCTCTTACATAACATTTACCTATTGTTAGGCATTGTAAGTAACCTAGCAAAGATTTAAAGCATACTGAAGGATGTGCATAGGTTATATACAAATATTACACTGTTTGCTCGAAGGGACCTGAGCACCACAGATTTTAGTAATGGAGAGTGTCTTGCAAGCAATTCCTCTTGGACATCGAGGGACAACTCTGTCAGTATTCTGAGAAGGATGCTCCTATTTGTAGTGTTGTAATCATTTATTTTGTATATCAGCACTTTGTAATTCTGTATTTTGTACAAGAAAGTGTTTGTAGTTGTGTAAAGTAATTCCTACACCAAAACTGTGGCATATTATGTTCCAAATATAATTCCTTAAATGAAGATGTAAGAGAAGGTCTTTCAAAGAAAGAAATCAATTCAGATGAAGTCTTAGTGTTTGTGGAGAAATAGTCATTTGTTTGTTTTCTTTATGAATTAACCTTTTGGAGAAACTGGGATGAAAAAGGAAAAAACCTCCATAATAACATGGTGATAAAGGCAAACAAAGCCCCCTTTTCACTAGATCAGATGGAGAAGTTGGACAGCGAGAGATTAAGAGATAGGAATGTAGTGGCTACTAGAAATGTAGAAGCTAAGACTGTGGGTTCATTGACCAGTGATCTTCCTCTGGGACAACATTTCAGCACAATTTACAAGTGCATCTGTACCTGTGAAAAGGTTACACATACAAGTGCAGTGCTCTCTGACTTAGCGTGGGATTACATCGCAATAAACAGATTGTAAATTGAGAATATTATACATCGAAGAGGCATTAACACACCGCTGGGCCTCAGAGAACGATTCCTCCAAGTGCGGGCCTTGCAAGCAGCCCCCAAAGTGAAGTTTCTCTCTGACCATCTTCTGCACACCTGCCACCTGCTCTCCTGTCCTCCCCAAGGCAAGATATAGAAAGTACGGTTGCTCTGGTCCAAGGTAGTTCATAGAAACCGGAGCCCTGTTCCCCCAAACACAGCCATAAAACCTGCAAATACAGCTTGAACTCCCCCCACCTTTCTGTGTGAGAATTGGCCATGCAGAAGTCAGGACACTCATTCTAGGAAAGCCCTGCCTTCTCCCTGGGAGGAAGAAATGCTGCAGCTCAGAGCCCGGGGAGCGCCAGGGAGGACGGGTCGCAGGCCCTGCTCGCTTTACTGCTGTTAGTGCTGAGTCTTGCTGTCCAGTCCTGTTTCTGCGCTACTGCTCCTGCTTCACCAAGCCTCGGCACAAAAGTGGAGAGTTCGCCCTGGGCCCTTGTGTTTCAAGGCCCCGACTCATGCAGCGCTGTGGGCAGACAGGCTTGTGCTTCTTCTCTTGCTGGCTTGTCCTTTGGCAGGGCGTGCCCACGGGCAGCAGGAGAGCCCCTAAGCTACGTGCGTCTCCCCTCAGCAGCGTGGAGCACTGTGCGCATCATGGCAGGGAGACGACCGTGAGCCCTGTCGCTGCCCAGCACCCTGGGGGAGTAACGCATTGTGTCTGCCTGGGAAAACATCTGGATGTCCACTGCTTGGTACCTAGAGTGGGAAAATCGAAATTTGAACCATTAAATTAGGGACTGGCTGTACGTAAAATATGGCAATAAGTTTGTTTTAAATCACAAGATAGCAAAGGGAATACAGATTCCTCACTAATTTTTTTCTTTTTAAATATATCTAATTCTGACCTGAGATAGATATTTTTAAATTTTTGTTCTGCTAAGGGTACTTGGTGCTTCCCCCAAAGCGAATTAAAGAAATTACTGAAGTGTATTTTTGTTTCCAGGAGTGATGGGGTCTTGGACAGGATTCTAGGTTCTTGTGCTTGATGAACGGAGAACTGGATGTGGCCTGTGATGGTAAGGAAGAACTGCAAAGTGATAATCAGGTGACAGTGCTTAGAGTGCGAGGCTTGCCCCTGCAGAAAGAAGGGAACGAGCGGTGGGTCAAAGAATTTAATGTAGAGCGTCCGGATGGGGGTGTCTCCCACTGGGTCTTCCGGAGCATGATTGACAACATGGTTGATGGGGCATGAGTCTTATCAGCTGTGTCTGTCAGGCGTGTCTTCTCCCACACATGAGGAAAGGTTACTGCGGGTCACGAAGGAGTGTCTGGCATGTGTGTGTCTTATTTCTGCCTCCAGGGAGTAGGCCTCGGGCAGAGGTCTAGGGTGGCCCTAAGGTGTTGCCCAGGTTCCGATGAGTGGAGGGGAGTGTCCATTGGCCCCAATTGTACTATCTGTATAACTTTAAGTTAAATCATTTCTTCCCCCAAATTATAGTTAATCTCTGATATAATTAACACACACACGAACACGCGCGCGCGCACACACACACACACACACACACACACCATGGTTAAATACAGAGTTCACCAAAAAAATGTATATACATTTGAGCAATTCGCCATACTAATAAATGTCTAGAAGCTGATGGCCACCACTTTGAGCACTTCTTGTAATTGTAGAGGCCAAAGGTAACTTGTATTAATCTCATGATGTCTCAACAAATTTAGTATTAAAATATTTATACAAGTTTTTCTTTTCTGATGTATATATTTGTTGTGTACATAAATTAAAACCAAAGAGGAATTTTGTGGAGTTGGAGGCAACCAGTGTGGAACACTCGTGTTCAGAAGAGCTTCCTGTGATAATGGAGACGGTCCCCAGATGTGCTATGCCATACAGTACTCATGGCTATTGGGCATTTGAAGTGTGGCTGGTGCCACTGAGGAACTGAATTTGGAATCTCGTCATGTATTTGTTAAAGCAGATTTCCACTGGCACACGTGACTCGTGGCTACCATATTGGAATCCTGCAGGTCAAGCAGTTGACAGCTTAAAGGGGACAGACATTTGCTGTTTGGAAGTGTGAACAGTTTCTGAATCATGTCAGAAAAAAGTTTGATGCCAGCAGAGAACCCTACATTTCATAACTCTTTTAACCACTGTGCAAAAGTATTTTGCGTCATTTGCGAAGTGCCACGTGGAAGCCAGACACTGAGGGCAGAGAACACAGCATCTGTCCCAGTTTCTCGCAGCCTCAGCAAGCTCGTCATGCTGTCCTGGGAGGCCCCACGCACTCATGGTCCCCAAGGACAAGACCATCCTGCAGAGGCTGTAAGCATGGCTGTCGCTTAACCTGCGGGGCACCAATTCCACTGACCAGGCATTTGGACACACAGGTGGACCCACCAATACAATTCAGTTATTTAAGCAAAGCTTCTTAATGTTTAACAAAGTTGAAGATTATTTCATCTGAAAAAATACATCTTGCTAAATGTGGCATAGAGAGTTCCTGAGTCGACATTGCATGTCTTACTAAAGTAGGAAAACTTCAGACTTGGAAGGGACTGTGCCATTCATCTTCGTGGTCCAACATTTTCATTTCATAGATAAAGGGATGGAGATCAGAGAGACCGTCTTGCCTTCAGCCAGACAGTTAAAAAGTGACAAAGATGAAACTAGAATTCCTGCCTGCTCTTACCCAGTTGTTTTTTAGTCCAAAATGTGGCTTATCTGTGTTTTATCTGGAACATACATCACATTTTTGACAACATTTCGATATGAGAAACACACTACTTGAACAGTTTTCTCCTAGATCTTCATTTCCTTCAGATGCCTCCTGAGTGGATAAAGCCCATTTCTGATGAGAGAATTTAGCTTAAAGAACTCACTTTATTGCATTCAAATCAGCCCTTTAAACATCCTGCACTTGAAGCTTTTATTCTAGATTCCATTGTGAGGTGATAATGAGGTGCTGAAAACTAATTAGATCATCAGACAAAACTGTCTGGCCATCTGCTGAGGCTGGAGAGGGGTAGTCCTTGGTTGAACTGAGAACTGGGACTAAAAATAGCCACTTTCCTTGTTCTTTATCCCGTTCTTGCCTTGGTGTGATGGGAAAGGGTTTACATGCGATGCTGGGCTGATGGCCATGAATCTCTTACACAGATGTTAGGTCTTACAGATCTGCTTACAGATCTCTGGGCTATTGCAGCCATGGTAGCTCAGTGTGGTTCTCATCAATTTTCCAGTAGGGATCACTCCTACCTCCAATGTAAGTGTCCTCTTACATATGGCTTTTATTGTGAGTAGAGATGGCATGGGAGTCCAGGCATATTCCTATGAACTAAGTTACCAAGACCCCAAAGCATGTATTGGGCAGAGTGTCCCCTGCTTGGATGTTGCAGTGAACTCTTGGGTCACTTTAGCAGGTGAGCCTAATATCCAACTTGTCATTTTATCCTGAATTCAAGTGGCTCCTCCCTCTGGGACTAGGGATTCTTTCTTTATTCCCAAACCCATCATTCTTCTATTTTGTTAGAACAGAGTTTGCTGTCCCAGATTACTAAAATACCGAGAACAGGTGGCTTTTGTATACCTAATCCTCACTGGGGGGGCAAGAATGGTCCAAAATGGGTAGGACTTTTTTTATGTATAAGGTATAATAAAAAACAATAGTGAAAATTTACATTTTAAAAATTTATTACAGCAAAAGACACATTGCTATTAATTTCTTCAAAAATGCTACCTCTCATTTCAAACACACTTAACCTAGTCTTCTTGCAGTTCTTGAGTCCTGTTTTGCGAGTGTCTTTAGTTACTCCCTTGTGGCAGCCTTGATGTATAGAATCAACTAAAACATTGACCTTTCATGACCGTTTTGACTTTGAGGAAGAGCCCAAAGTCACTTGGCACCACATCTGGTGAATAAATTGGATGAGGATACACCATTGAATTTTTATTTGACAGATATTGCTGTAAATGAAGGGTGATCATAAAATATGGTGACTTTAAATTTAAAAATGTATTGCAGTGAAAGACACAATGTTATTAATCCCTTCAAAGTACTAAGACTACTTCCCTCTGCGTTCAAATGCACTTACATCCTCGCTCTTAGCAATGTGTCTTTTACTATAGTAAGTGTTTTAATTTAGACATTCGCCATATCTTTTGGTCACCCCTTGTTTACACTCTTGGCTTCATCGTCTAGGGCTCTCTGGGGAAATGCCCAAGCTTCCAGAAGTCTGTTCTCTGTGACAGACAGTGTGTGAAGTTTACAAAGGGACCACTTTGTCACATTATCCTGATTGTCACTTTCATATCATGACTCAGAACTAAAAAGTCAGATTCTTCCAGAAAATCAGTCAACTCAACGTACTCTAGTATAAACCAAACGGGAAAGGAAATTCTACATTCTCAGTGGACCGTATGCCAGAAATTAGTCATATTTGCATTAATGCTAAATAAATAATGGCAGTTTTGATGTCGAACTAAGATTACGGTTTATTGGTAATTTTTCTCTTATAAGTGCAGGATACTTTTAATACTTTAATTTATGTTCTGAAAAAAATCCAAATGGCAGAAATGTACTTATGTCGTCTTTCTATACTCTTTTAAACCCACTCTTTCACCCCAGATAGATCTCTTTTCACCGTTTATTTAACATCAGCCACAAAGCCTGTCTGTTGCCAAAAAGAAACATCTCCAAACTCTTCCATGATTGAAAATAAACTGAGACAAATCTAAACAGCAATCGCCATAGAAACAGACAAACAGGAAACCGCAGGAATGAACAGAAACTAACTGCCCAGAAGTGATACTGGGGGAATGCCAAGCATGGTCCCAAATTTTCTGAGTTTCTGAATGAGGCCTGATCACTGAATTTCCTCCCATTTCTCTATTCCCGTTTTTTTGTGGCTTATTTTAAATGACAGCATCAAGTGACCATCTACTCTATTCTCCCTCCTTTTTTTGGCTATATCCCCAGCTCTACTTTTTTTTTTTTTTTGAGACAGCGTCTTCCTAAATTACTAATTTACCTGGACTCAGCTCCAACTTTCAATCCTCCTGCCTCAGCCTCCCACAGTCCTACAGGCCTGCACCACTGAGCCTGGTTTACCATCCACTCTATCCTTGGGAAGCTTGAAGCTGCCAGATCCGCCTACTTATCTGCAACCTGCGGGTGCAGGTGGCCTTGGGGCACTCTGCTCCTGGCTGAGAACTGGCCCCTGCCTTTTCCACATTGATCTTGTCTTTGTCTATGTTCGCATCCTGCCCTGCCTTTAGGCTGCTCCTCTGCTCTTTGCACTATATTCACGCTCCCAGACTTGTAACTTGGGCCCTGGGCTCCTGCTCCTCAGAGTGAAGTTTTAAAGATACTTGCTGTTCCTTCATTGGAAAAGCAGAGCCTCAGCCCACCCTGGGCCTGGGGAAACCACTTCTAGCCCTTTACTCACAG
This sequence comes from Hystrix cristata, assembly GCA_004026905.1. NCBI lineage: Eukaryota > Metazoa > Chordata > Mammalia > Rodentia > Hystricidae > Hystrix > Hystrix cristata. The sequence goes on along the minus strand of PVJO010008074.1, from coordinate 49,852 downwards.
GCTTAGAGGCTCACACTCAGTTTAAAGCTGTATCTCTATCTTCGACTCCAAGCTCTGGCCCCTGTGCCTGGCCCCACCCCAGGCCCTCTCCCATGGGGATTCAGTGCGGCCCTCACCATGTGTTGGTGGGCATAGGAGATACACTCACCTCTTCCCCAACTTGAACAGGGATTCACTGCCATGTTAGTTTTTATTATTCCATGTGTGTTCTCCTCCCTCCGGTAGTTATAAAGACAGCATCCACTTCTAATTTTCATTTTCACACCAAAGGCCCTGCGTGTGTACTCCTTAGCTGTAAATTGAATTTATTGAATGAATGAGTGTAGAAACCTGGCGTGAAGAGGATAAAGTTGGGGGGCTGCATTTGGAAAGTGGCTGGAGTGTGGTTTTGGGGTTGTCAGTGACCAAGCAGTGAGTGTTGTGAGAAGTGCAAACATCTGGTCTCAAGGCAGAGCTTGTTCAGTGCCTCGTTGGGCTACTTGGCAGGTGTTAGACTTAATGGTATCTGATTCTCATTTTACTTCTGCTCCGGTAAAGTGGTAGTTTTAAGACAAATGTCATGGGGTTGCTGCGAGAAATAGCTTAGATTATATATGTAAAGCACATAATAAACTGCTTGATACATGATATATACTCTATACATCTGTGTTTCCCTTCCTCCTAACTCAGCTGAATTAAGAGATACAAATCATAGTTACTTTGTTGTGAAGATACTATAGAATAGAGGCATGTCTTGCTTGCTTTATAGTGCATTGCCTCCCTGTGTGTTCCTCAACAACTGATTTTATATAACAGAGGTGGAATCACGCTGTAAAATTACTTATACTCAATACGACTTTTGTTGGACTCATCCACAGTACTGTGTTGTTTATTTATTCTCCTTGCTCTATATTGCCTTATTGTGTGAAAATGATACAACTTATCCATTTTAATCCAGATGGATATATAGGATGCTTTCAAATTCTAGATATTTTTGGTACTGTAATATATTTGGGTGCATTTGGTTATGATTTTTTGGGGTACATAGATTTACATATTCAGATATTGACTTGCTTGTCCACACAGTGCAGGCACTTTCAAATTTTCCAGACATTGTCAAAATCTTATAGAAGTTTTTATTACCAATTTAAATTCCCAGAAGTAGTGAAGTCCAATTTTCTCTACAACCACAGGAATATTTAGTGTTGAAAGACAATTGTCATTTTTGAAAATCTAGTAAAGTGTAGTTGTACCTCATAGTTTTAACCTACATGTCTTGATTACTAACAAGGTAATAAACTTTTGCATTTGAATTTCCTCTTCTATAAAGAATCTGCTCAACTATTTTTTCCTATTGCTTTCTCTGTCTTTTTGTTACTGATTTGTAGTTCTTCATATATTTTCCATGTAAGTCCTTCGTTTTAACATAGGGAATTGTATTCTCCTATTTGATGATGTATAATTTTATTCTGTTTGATGTATTTTATGGGTGCATGTGGATTATCATTTATATTTAAAATGTTCACCAAAAACTCATGTGTTCAGAGGTGGGCCTTTTTGAAGGTGACTGGACCACAGAGACTCCGTACTCGTTAGTGGATTCATCCATAGATGAGTTCACAGCTGAATGGAGGTAGCTCTGTTTGCAGGTAGTGGCAGTGGAGACATCACTGGCAGGGTGTATACTCATCCCCAGCCCTTCCTGGTCAATGCCATGGGCTGGGCTCCTTTCCTCTGCCATATCTTTCCACCAGACAGTTTTTGCCTTGGAGGTAGCCCATCATGGACTGAACCCTCTGAAACCATGAACAAAAATAAACATTTTGTTCTTTAAGTTGTTCGCATTGAGTACTTTATCTGTGAAATGGGAAAGTAACTGTACATTGTGGTTCATTTTAGAGATTAATTTTTGTGCCTGGTTTGAGTGGGAATCCCATTTGATTGTTTAAAAATTAGCTTGCAATTGTGCCTGCACCAGTTTTGTGAAGAATTTCCTTTTACACTGCATTGCAGAGTCATGCTTGTCCCTTGTCTGGTGTCGACACATGCTTGGTCTGTTTCTCAGCATTCTTTTGCTTTCCAAAACATTTACCTACAGGAAAATGTCTCAGCAAGGGAACAGGATAGGCTTGGTGTTCAGTGGTCTCTTTAGTTGTAGGTTTGTGCGTGGGATAGTGAAAAAGGGATAGGGTAGACACCAGAAGGCCCAAGTTCAAAGCCATCTAGACTGTGCATACAAGCAATTCCATGTAAGTAGCTTCTGTAGATGAAATCTCTTTTCTTATAAAAGATAACAGCTGTCCAGCTGAGTTGGCAAAACCATTAGCAGGATTAAGTGACATAATATAGATTTTCAAATGTTTTTTAACAAACACATAACTAGTTGCGCAAATGCAGAAGAAAAATAAGAAAGCAATAAAGCATGTAGAAATACAAAACTATTGAGCTTAGAATTGGTCTCATAAGAGCAAGAGGACACTAAATATTATTATGTGCATTTTTGCTAGAGCACTGCTGTGAGATGCGATGACTCATTCCTTTTTTATTCTATTTCTACTATTATTACCAAAGCCAGTGAACAGATACTGGTCCTGTTGTGTTTTAATGTGGGATCAGTAGGAAATTTCTTCTCTGCTGATGCTTGAGAATGTTCCATTATTGGTTAATTTCTCTGAATGACACTTTACCCTTCTCCTAGGAATTCCTCTTTGGTAGTAGTGTTAACGCAGAGAGTCCCTTTACATGAATGTAACTGCATTACACAAACTTCTTACACATTAGCATAAAGAGAGAAGAAGACATGACCACTGAAGAGAGGAGAAAAAATGATAGGCTGAGACAAAAGTTGTACCTCCCCTGTGTCATTCCTAACAATGACACATTAATCAATTTACATATCAGTATCTCTGGAGCTTTTAGTCTAATACAGGAAGAAATGTTGGTCCCGATGCCTTTGCCCATTCTTTGGTCTTTCATCTCCCACTCCAGTGGCTCAGGGTGGTCCCAGGCCAGCAGCATCCACCTCTCTGAGAATGTTCTAGAAGCTCCATTCCCCAGCCCCTCCTGTGACCTCATCAGTCAGAACTCTGCAAACATCCCTGTGAATCTGCGCATGCTCACACTGGAAGACTGGTCCTGGGTGCGTCCCTTTACCGGTTCCCTTTGTCTTAACAGCCTGTGACAGTACACTCTTACACCTTTGCTTCTCATGTGACTCTTACTTATCACACAGGCTTAGCTCAGGTATCAGCTATACCTGACTCCTGGTTGTCCCCTCACCTCACTGCATTGTGGGTGAGAGCTCTGGAGCACAGGGTGAACCTGTCTTATTTGTCTTTGAGTTCCAGCACCCATCTCTGTGATCAGCCCATAGGAGGTGCTCAGCACTACAAGAGGGGAAATGCCACTGTAGGGGATGGGCCATGATGCAGCAGGGAATAGCATTGAGTATGGAGACAGAAATCTCTGAGTAGAGGTCAGCCTCCACCACTTTGTAGCCATATAGCCCCAGGCAAGTCATCTCTACAGGAAAATTTGATTTTTTTTTTCTTCAAAGTTTTCCCAAACCTACTGTCCTGTGAGGATTGCATTAACTCGATTGCTGAAGAAATTCTGAGGATGACCATAAACCTGCATTATAAAACCTATAAAAAAAAAAGAAAAAGAGAGACTGTCATGGGCTCATCGGGAGGCATTGTGTTGACTAAGAGCAGCAGATAAAGCTTTGTGCTGATCACCACATGCTCCCATGCTTGTTTCCAGAGTTGCTAAATTTGCATCTCTAAGAAGGACAAAATAGACAAATCAATAAGAAACAGGAAACTGGTTCTCCTGAGTTTGTGCGAGGTGAGAATAGACTCATCTGGGTGAATTTCAGCCTTGAACTTGGAGGCAGACTGCTCGGTGCAGTTCCAGAGGCCAAGGCCAGAGGTTGAAAGAAAGCAATGCCGGAGGCCAAGGTCAGAGGCGGAGTGGATAAGGCACCAATGACTGGGTGCTTTGAGCCCTGACTGCATTCCTTTGGCTCTTCTCCCCAGTGACGGCTGAGTTGGGTTTGGCATCAAGAGTCAACACTCTTCACTCTAGTATTGTCATGATCGGAGCAGCCATCAGGAGCCACCAGGGAGAAGGGGAGACAGCATTTCTTGAGGTTCACCTGTCTCTGAAGACGTTCCCCATCTCATAACTGAAATCATGCATTCCAAGAGCCTTGTCCCGTATGTTGAATGCTGTCAGCTTTTTTGGTGAATTGGGAGGATTGGAATTAGCTCTTTCCTGCAATTTTTATTCTTCTATCTAACCCAGGGCCTGCCTATAGAGAGAGGCTGCAAAGAGGGTCCGTGATCTCTGCCAGTGCCACCTGTCCTCGTATCTAAGGCTGCTTCCCTTGTGATGGGTTCTTGGGTATCTGAGTAAATGTTTGCAGTGTGAGTGAGCCAAGCAGCACTAGCTGTGTGTCTGTCAGAGCCTGGCAGATACCCTTGCTTTCTGGTTCCAAAGAACCACTAACGGAGCAGAGCTTCTGCCAAGAAAGACAGATCGTTCTTGGTTTGTTTGTAAGCTTCCAGGAGAGCGGAAACAACCTCACCAGCCAAGTGTCTCTGGGCCAGCTGAAGTGGGACCAAGGTTTGCCCACTTATCTTGATAATTAAGGCATCAGAAATCATGCAGTTTGGGTATGACTTTTCCAAATCTGGCCATGACGGTCTCCACCAATGTGCAGTGGGCTGGGTGTTTGATCTGTGCTAGGTTGTTCTGTCACCACCGAGTCGCTTTGGACAGTGGAGTGGACAGCTGAAGCACAGTTCAGAAAATCTTGTTGGGCTGAGCGGCCTAACGGCTTGTGTTTCACTGAATGTTTATTCCTAAAACATGACTTCATTGGTGGACCATCACCTGGAAAAGCTCAGGTGAGGACATGTGGAAGAAGCTGCCTGTCTATGTCTTCCAAGCTTTCACAAAGCTCCTTTCTGATGAGGACTGCACTCATCGCTGGAGAGTTCCCCACAGTGCAGCACCACGCGGCTTTCCTGGAGTGGGGCGATGTGACTGGACTCTGGGTCTGGCCTTCCCAGGGGGCCACGCGTAGGATTCGCTTACTGCGGACTCATATGACAACGAATATGCCTTCTCTCGAAGAACTAAACTCTCCGTTTTTACTGCTAAAACCCATGACTCATAAATTAAAAAACAGAGAGCAGTCTGTTATCCTTGGTGTATTATTCATGATGCTAGACAAGAACTTTCAACAACCACAAACCATATCAGACAAAAAAGAGTCACGGGTAGACAGACTTTTCCAATGCTGGGCTTGGAAAGACCTGTTTCTTGTCAGAAAGCTTCACTGTACTCAAACATGAACAGCAGAGAGATAACTCATTTACTGTGCCCAACACTCTGCAACGATTTAAAAAGACTGTTATCTGTAAGTTAAGTGGAAAACTTGGGGAAGAAATGTCAAAAGGTCTCACAAAAGCCTTGAATCAAATGACAGTAATAAAGAAAAAAAAAAAAGAGGTTGAAGCACATGCTATGTGAATCATAGGGGATCACTAACCAAAGGAAGAAAATGTTAACGCTGTCCACGCTTTGGCTAAAAAGAGCAAAGCTGATAGACAGGAAGCAGAGCAAATAGAAAGTTATAAATATAACAGAGAGGGACACCGAGGCTGAATGCCAGGACTGCAAGCTGCCCCTTCTGAGAGCCCCAGGCGGGAGCTGCTGTGGAGAAGCTCGGCCTTCTTTGGAGCTAATGGGTCCTTCATAGGCAAATCTATGAATAGCCAAAGCCCTGGGTCAGGCAGACCTTATGTCCCTTGCAGTAGCCATTCATTTTCAGGGACATGCTTATCTTCTGAGGCCCCGACTTGTACGCCAGCACGCAGTGATGTTCATTAAATCCTGAATGGCAGAAACACCCAGGCAGTCCCCAGTCACGGGAAGACATATTTTCCTCGCCTTGAATTTCTGGCCCCTCAACCACTCTTCCAGCATCTCCTACATCCGTGATCCAACAGGAACATGAGCGTGCAGAGAGAAGCAGGCGAGAAGAAAAGAGATCAGGGAGCACTTGGCTTGGAACTCTGAATATCTTCCCTTCTGAAAAGTTAGAATAAGAATAATACATTTCATGGTGAAAAAAATTGGGTAGAAGTTTCCACCTTTTCCATCATCTCATGCCTGGATTTCTAGGTCTTTTCCTTGGAAAAACTTTGCGACCATTGTAGGTGGGAGCAATACTATAGGCACTTCAGGAGCTTTGCCGTGTCCTAGAGGGGAGGACAATACATCACTAAGCCCAGGGCAGAGCCAGGCTGTCATGAGATGTCACGGGCAACTTTGTCTTGGGAAAAGACAAATGTCTTGTCACTGCCATGGAGTCCCTTTGAGGATGCTGGTTATTTTCTGTATTTGTCCTTCACATAGGTAGTGGCCTTCAGTGGAGCCATGTCTTCACTGGGAATGCTGGCAGGAAGAGAGACTCTTCCTGGGGGTGGCTCCACATGGAAATCAATTTCACTTCAGTCTCTGCAGGTGGATTTGGGAGCTGAACGGTGGTAGATGACATGAAAGACAGTGTCATACTCACAGCAGGAGTGTGGTGGGAACTGTTTAACATCATTTCTGGGCACTGGCTGTGATCCATCACTTTATGGTTGGTGATTCCCGAGTGAGATTCCCTGGTTCTAACAGTAAGACCCTGGAACTTGGAGGTGCGTAGCTTTTCTAAGGTTGGAGTTGTGGGGTTCTTTGCCAGAGACTGGGACAAGTGGTCAGTTCATGCTGGTGCAGAGTGAGGGTCCCAGGGCAGAAGAGTCTTCTGACAGCCCTTAGCGCAGAGTGAACAGGGAGGAGGAGAGTAACAGCAGAGTGTAACATGAAAGTGGACCTGGAGCGCAAGGTCCAAGCTTGTTCCATAGGAGGGGAGCAGCTTTGAAAATCGAGGACAAACCACACTGCCTAGAAATCCCTGAGCCCAGAGCAGTGAGCACTGCAGCAAGGAGTTTGGGGACAAGTGACGGAGAGGGTGGAGATGTCCAGTCTTCATCTGTCTGCAGGGTCATCCTTTGGTGAACAGCCAGGAACCTGGCAAGCTTTTACAGTGGTTAAGTACCTGTTACTTCTCCCAAATGGCAGAATTAAACAAAGAGCAGCAGTAATGCTATTATCATGGTTCTAATGGTGGGAAATCGCCAATTTCTCTGGTTTACCTCCTACAGGGCTGTTGCCTCTTGGTTGTCAAAGAGATGCCCCCGTGTTCCTAAGGAAAGCCAAGCAAGTCCCTGGGGTGCTGTCGCATGACCCTGCTGTCCCTGTGTCAGCCCTCTGCCTGCAGTATTCCGTGAGAGGCGGTGACAGGAGCTGCTGGGGGGAGCATGCAAAGTGGCCTGGGGACATGAGTCACTAGCGTGTAGGAGGACAGGTTTCAGAGTTTCTGGAACTCCAAGGAGTGACACCATAAATAGGAAGGAAAGCTTGAGCACACAGCTCCCTGGGAAGGATGGATGAGAACACATATGGTGGCGTCCAGGGTCCCTGACGGGGCAGGGCCAGACCTGCCCCTCCACCCGCCCTGCATTGCTCCGCAACACACTCCCTTGGATTCATCTAAATTGTTACAAGGGAAAACCTCCCCTCTCTTTAAAGGCTGTTTAGTGCTCCATGGTGTACTTATGCCATGATGCCTTCACCCGTTCGTGAATGGTGGGCTCCTGGTGGAGTCTGTGTCCTGGCTGTTCTCAGTGGTGCAGCAGTGAACATGGGATATGCCCATCTCCTTTCCTCTGAGGGTATTGACGAGCCATGTGGCAATTCCATGTTTGGTTTTTCAAGGAACCCTGTACCATTTCTCATGATGGGTGTACTCAGCATTCCCACAATGGCAGACAAGGGTTCTCTTTTCTTCACCTCTTCACTGGAAGCGTTCATCCTTTTGATAATACTCATTTCAGCAGGTGCGAGGCCATGTTTTGTCACAGTGTTTTAAATTTGCATTACTCTGAGTATTATTTATGGTGGGCATTTTTACATGTATCTATCTGCTAGCTATTTGTACGTTTTATTTTAAGCAATATCTATTTTGGTTCCTTTGCCCACTTTTAAGTATGTTTTTATTTCCCTGCCACTGAGTTCTTTACTTCCTTAGATATTTTAAATATTGGCCCCTTATCAGCTGTAGTATTTGTGAATATTTTCTCCCTCTCCTTACATTGCCTCTTTACTTGATGAAATCCCCATTATCTAATTTTAATTTTGTTGTTTGTGTTTTTGGGGTGGAATCCAAGAAATCATTCCCCAGACTAATGTAATGGAGCATTTCCCATTTTTTTGAGTGACTTTACAATTTTAGTTCTTACATTTAAATATTTAATCTATTTGGAGTTGATTCTTATATATGGGGTGAGATAAGGGTCCAATTTTATTCTGCATGAAGTGAAATAAACCAGGCACAGGAAGGAAACACAGCACAATCTCATGTACGTGTGGAATCTAAAAGAATGAAACCTATGGCAGAAGAAAAGGGGAGGGGACTCCCAGGCTGGGGGCAGTTGGGCGAGGGAATGTGATGGTCAAAGGTTCAAAGTTTCAGGTAGATAGGAGAAATGACTTCCAGTGTTTTATTGCGGGGTTAGGGTGGGGGTGCAACAGGATGGCTGGGGAACATGTCTGCTATGACTTAGATCTAGATGTTCCCCCAGGCTGCCTGTGTTCAGGTGATGGATTGGGGGCTTGTAGTTGGCTTGCTGTTAGGATCTGGGGCCTGGCTCAGGCAGGATGCTGGGGTTTGGCCTGGAAGGGTTCATCGCCTTTCCCAGCTCCTCCCTTTGTTCTCTGCTTCCCTCTGCTGTGAGCCAAGAAGCTTTCCTCCTCCAGCCTCTTCCACCACACCTTCCTGCTGTGGAGCCAGCCAACCGTGGATTGAGCCAAAATAAACTCCTTGTTTAAATTCAGGGTGTTTTGTCCCAGTGATGAGAAAGTGACCAAGACAGCATCTCTGGCCTTAGCTGAAAAGAGCTGATGGAGTGTGTGTGGGGGCATGAACCCTGAGGATGTGAGTCCCTCTCTCCTGTAGGACTTGTGCTGTTTGTGCAGCTTCCACCTGGGTCTGCGGAGGCAACTCAGGCTGCTGGAAGAGACAAAGAGGCAGCCTCTGTGGAGCCTCCTCAGCAGAGGGAGGGGCTGAGACTTTCTACCCTCACTGGGGCAAAACCATGTGGGTTTGAGCAGGCAAGTGACATGGTCAGGGTTTGGTTTTAAAAAGATAGCCTGGTGAGAGACATGTATCTAGTTTTAGTTTTCGACATGTGGTAAGCCAATTTTTCCAGCACCATTTGTTAAATAGGCTATCTCTCTTCCAGTGAGGGTGTTTGGCTCCTTTGTCAAAGATGAGGTATTTGAGTGTGTTTGGGGCTGTTTGTGTATCCTCCAATCTAATCCATTGATCCTCAGGTCTGTCTTTTTTGCCAGTACCATGCTGTTTTTAATACTGTAGTTTTATAATATAGTTTTAGGTCGGGGACTGTGATGCCCCCTGCTTTTCCCCTGTTGTTCAGGATCGTTTTTGCTATTCTTGGTCTCTTGTGGTTCCAGATGAAATTCATGATTGTCCTTTCTAATTCTTTGAAGTATGTTAGTGGTATCTTGATTGGAAATGCATTAAGGTGTATAGTAGTTTAGGAAGTATAGCCATTTTCACTATGTTGGTTCTTCCTACCCAGGAGCATGGGATGTCTTTCCATTTTTTGATATCCTTTTCAATTTCCTTTTTAGAGTACTGTAGTTTTCAATGTAAAGATCTTTTACTTCCTTTGTTAGATAGATTCTTAAGCTTACCACATGTCGAAAACTAAAACTAGGTACGTGTCTCTTACCATGTACTAAACTCAAATAGAAGTGGGTCAAAGATCTAAACATTAAAACAGAAACACTAAATTTACTGGAGAATAGAATAGGAAGAACCCTCGAAGACATAGGGGTAGGGAAAAAAATTTATGAACAGAACTCAGACTGCACGGGAAACAATAAAAGAATCAGTGCTTGGGACCACATGCTATTAAAAAGCTTTTGCACAGCAAAAGAAATCACCAATAGAGCAGGGCGAAAACCCACAGACTGGGAAAAAATTTTTGCTAGCTATCCATCAGACAAAGGTCTAACATCTAGAATATACAAAGAACTCAAAAAAATTAAACCTCTCAAATTTAAAGACCCAATCAAAAAATGGGCAACTGAAATGAATAAACATTTCTCAGATGAAGAAATAAAAATGGGAAATAAATATATGAAAAAATGTTCAACATCACTAGTCATTTGAGAGATGCAAATCAAAACAACGTTAAGATTCCACCTCACTCCAGAAAGAACCACGTATATGGAAAAATCAACCAATAACAAATGCTGGCGGGGCTGTGGGGAAAAAGGAACCCTCCTCCACTGTTGGTGGGAATGTAGACTTGTCCAGCCACTGTGGAAATCAATATGGAGATTCCTCAAAAAACTACAATTGGAGGTTCCATTTGACCCAGCTATTCTCCTACTGGGGATCTTCCCAGAAGAATTAAAATCATCATACTACAGGGATGTATGCACAACCATGTTCATAGCAACACAATTTGTAATAGCTAAGTCTTCGAAACAGCCTAAATGCCCAACCAATGAATAGCTAAAGAAAATGTGGTTTTTCTACACAATGGAGTACTACACCACCATAAAAAAAGATAGAGTCATTTGTATGTAAATGGATGTTCCTTGAGAACATACTTTTAAGTGAAATAAATCAGACACTCGTGAGTACACATCGAATTGTTTCTCTGATATGAGGAACCATAACTCTAAATAAGGACAAAGAGGTGTAATAAGTATTATATAAAAGGAAGATAATATACAAAGGAGAGGAGTACTAGAAAGAAAGAAGGGGGAAAAGCAGAAAGGCAACAAAGGAAAGAAAAGGGAAAAGGAAAATATGGAAAATTATGAATAAACCTGCTGTAAATAGGGAGGGAGGGAACAGAGGGGAGGGGCGGGGAAGAGGGGGGAGAACCAAGATGCATCATGTACAGGTACAAAATAAATGTGATGAATGTGATCATTAGAAAAAGAAAAGATAGCCCTGGATGGCTTCCTGGCCTTTGGGCTAGGGTCAGGTGTGAAAGCTCTCCCCCGCTGCTGTCTGGATACTGGCTGCCTGAGACACTCTGGGTGTTGTTTCCACAGTCTGGGGCAGAGAGGGCGGCAGGTCAGTTGTTGGTAGTGGGGTGCAGATGGTGACAGACAGGTTAAGGATGAGAAGTGTTTGTACTGTTGGCCCTGCCCCTCTGTGGTTTCCTGTCCATGAATTCAACCAACTGTGGATAGAAAATCGTTAAAAGAAACAATTGCCTCTATGGACTCTTTTCTTATCATTATTCCATAAACAACACAGCACAACCACATTTCCATCGCATTTGCATTGCGTTAGGTACTCTCAGTTATCCAGAGTTGATTTAAAGTACAGGAGAATGTGGGTAGGTTATGTGCAAATATATTCTATTTAAGGGATTTAAACATCCTTAAAATATAATATCCAAGGAGCAATCCTGAAACCAATCCCGTCAGATACCAAGGCACCACTGTGTGTGCATGTGTGTGTGTGTGTGTATACACTCTTTGTATTTTGAGGTTTACTGGAAAATAGGTTACAAAGGAAGAGCATTTACTCCAAGTTTAAAGCTCGTCACGTAGGGCAGTAAGCATGTGTGTGTTACAATGCACACTTTTAACTGTGTATATACGAACTGTACAACAGGATGCTTTGTTATGTATAGCTACTGTGAATGGTGACTACTGTGAACCAAACTAACATACCTATTGCTTTCTGTAATCACCCTTTTATGTGTACTCATGTTAAGAGCACCTAAAATCTACTGTCCTGGCAAATGTCCAGTGTACAATGCAGTGTTATGAATTATTGACTTTAGTCTGATGCTGGAGGCTGGATCTCCACGTCTATTCATCCTGCCTCGCCATGAGTTTGTACCCTGTGACTTTCTTCTTCCTTTCCCCTCCACCCTTCTACTCTCAGATTCTATGTATTTGACTTTTAAAAAGGATTTCGCATATAGGAGCAATCCTGAGTATTTATCTTTATGTCTAGACAAAGTGGATCTATTTAGAAGGAAATAGAAGTTTCAGGAAGCCAAGAGACAGAGGTTACTCATAAGGGTCTTGATGCCCTCTGTTTCCTGAGACAATGCCAAGTTTAGCTTAGGCACTGTGGGATGACACTTCTAGCTTCTGTCAGAGTGGGGCTGCCTGCACAGCCACACCCACTGTCCTGTCCATTGGCGGAAGGACTTGGCGCAGAGGACAGGGTGGGGCTTCTGCCCATGTAAACTCTACGGGCAGAACCAGGAAGCTGAGTGGAAGTGTGGGAGGAGTTACTCAGACGTAGCCTAGATTCCTCCTTTTGGGAGATGTGACCCTGGATGACCTGCCTTAGCACGCTGTCTGCTCATGTGGCCTGAAGTCATTGCTTTTGCTGTCTGGTCTGGAAGAAACAAAGCAAACACATTACTGTGGTCTTCAGAAAGGTTTTGGTGAAAGATCTCCTGTTGTGGCTTGACAATGTGTGTCTGCTCCTAAATTCATGCTGAAATTTAATCCCCTTTATGAGATAGTTAAGAGACTAGATCAGTGGGACCTTTAAGAGATTAGGCTCTGCCTACATGAATGGATTAATCCACCCCTGTGATTAGTGGATTGATCCATGCATGTGATTAACAGATTAACGGGTTAGTGGGTCAGTGACTGTCCAGGCCAGTTTGTCTAGGTCTCTGACACTCCCTGTCTCCTACCTGTGATGTCCCGTGCCATCTCAGGACAGTGCTAGCAGAAGGCCATTGTCATATGTGTGCCCTTGGCCTGGGACCAGAATCATGAGCTAAAATAAACTCCTTTCCTTTAAAATTTATGCAATCTCTGGTGTTGTATAATTAGCAAGAGAAAGTAGATTAAGACAACCTCTTGTAGTATGTTTTCTAACCATAGGTCTATTTTAGGAATAGGGCCACACAGCTCTTGATCCTACTTGCGTCAGAAAGAGTAATAATGGTTACAGTGTCTAATAATTCATTGTATTGCCAAAGAGAAAGGAAAAGCATTCCATAGAGCTACTCTGGGCTCTCACAAAATTTCCCCAGATTTCCATGACTGAGAAGTATGAAGATTGTAAGCCTGTGAGCTAGTTGTTGGTTACCAAAAAACCCCCAAGAAAACAACAACAACAAAAAAACCCAAGATGGAGTATTGAGGATACCGTTTGTGAATGCTTTAAGAGGGAGAAGGGTCGTGAGAAGGTAGTTGCCAGTCAGAGCTCAAGTTGGATTTAATCTCCATTTTTCTATTGTGGTCTGTACTGTTTTTCAAAGCACAGAAAAAAGCACTGGTGTTTATCTCCTGAAATGTGTGTTCATGAACCCCTGTCATCCACATGGTGATAGCATTTATGGTTTGCCTTCAGGATGGGAGTTTAACATGCTGTGGCAAATTTAGATTGTAGCATATACAGGATTTCAGGGACTTTGTACCAGACCTAACCCTTGTTTCTCCTTGTCCCTGGCCTCTTTGTCGGTGTGAGGATTTCAGGTGCACTTTGTTTTCAGGAAGCTCGGCCTGTCCTGTGACTGGGCCACTTCCATCTGGGTGGACAGACCCTCACCCTCTACTGGTCTCTTCTGCTCACTCCATCCCCTGATCGGGTTGGCCATGTCTGAGTAAATCTACCTCCTTCATGCCTTGTTCTAAGTTGTCTTCCTGCAGTGTTGAATGTTGAGGCTCTTCTGCTTTCCTCCCGCCTGGGAGATGTTGTGCTTCAGGAACAAACAGATACAGCGGGGGAGGTTGGCCAGTCCCCGCGAGGATGCAGGAAACGAGGACACTGTGAGAACTATGCCCCGTGGGTCACTCATCAGACTCACTAGCACAACTACTCAGCACAAGCATTGCAGGCTAGAGGCAGGCTCGGATCCAGTGATTTGAGTGGGTCTGATGAAGCAACTGAATGTGTTGCTGAGTAGGTGGGGATGTGTTTTGGGAGAGCAGAGCCTTCCTGCCTATTCTCAAATTACTGATAGTTGTTGAAAGCCTAGTTTACCAAATGAGAAGTATGTTTCTTGAAACTTCTTTCAGGACTTGTTAATCTTTGCTCATACATTCCTTAATTCTTATGGTGCTACTTATTTGGAGGAATTCGTGTGATCAGCATTTATGTCATAAATTTCAGGATACTGACACAGGCTGCAAGGATGCTCCATTATGGCCTGGAAAAGAATTTCAGAGCCCCATGCAGTGTCCACGCCGTCAGATAATTATACCTGATGTGAAGTGAACTTAACGAAAGGTGTGCTGTCAGCATTCCCAATTAAGGTGTCCATCTGCTTTTGTTTTTGAATTAAATTTTGCCTGTGGTAGCATGCTGTACAGTAAATGTCCCTTTTTGGCTCATTCTGTTTCATGTGATTGACAGGTTTTTGTTTTTAGCTCAGGATGTGCATAATGAGTGTGAGTGAATAAAGAGATGTCTGATGATGGGCAGTAATGAGAGAGATGTTGAGAGTTCAAAGGATGGTTAGCATGGCTCCTTAAACTCTTTAATTTGTCCAGTCTAAGTGGAGAGAGACAGAGAGAGAGAGAGAGAAAGAGCAGGGGAGAGAGAGAGAGAGGGAGAGCAGGAATTGAGTGGATGATGTAAAAGAGTTGTGTGGACCAATAGCATGTGGATCAGATCAGTTAAAGGGCATCACACACTCAAACTTGCTCCTCATGAATGTGCATGGTATATGCGTGTGTGTGTGTGTGTGTGCGCGCGCATATGTATGCATCTGTTAGATACTTTTATTAGCATGGCCTCAGATGAACAGGATATAGTAAACTAAGTGTGTCCTGGGGACCATTTCCTTGTTCGGGGGCCCTCTGAATGTTAGACAAACCAATTTCAAGTTGAGAGAAGAGATCAAAAATTGGAAAGTAAGCTTATTTTGTGATCCAATTATAATGAGGTGGGGTGGTCTTGGCACTAAATGAGGAGCCTGTGTTACACGTAGTGAAGGCTGTGACTAGGAAGGAGACCTTGGTGTAAGTGAGAACAAAGGTTCAAAATTAAAAACTTGTTAATTTTTGTCTATCACTCCTTTGTTCAAAATATTATGGTGCAAAATCTTGCAATTAGAATAACAAATAAATGAATGTGCCCCTGGGACATATGCCTGTGTACAGTGGCCTGCGTCTAAATTGTCACTAGCATAGGAATTGGCAGTTTCCTGTCCCGTCCTGGAGTTGCTACTGCCACGTCTATGGCGACAGCAGGTCTGACACTACAACTGTTCCTCAGGGCAGAGCCAAGCAGAGTCCTGCAGATTGCGGTGCAGAGCAGTGAGGTGCAGCTCTGCAGCCCGAGTGTCTTTCGCTTTCAGGGCCGATGCTGGGCCCTGGGGGGCTGGAGGCTGGGAAGCTGGGCTCCTGGCTGCTCTGCTAAGCGTGGGCCCAGCTCGGGCTCTGTGTGCCAGTCCAGCCCAGAGGTCCACAGCCTGGTGAGCTGAATCAGACTCTGAGATCAGGTTGACTGGAGCGTGACTTTGGAGTGGGGACTGAGGGGACATTTTCCTAAGGGCTCAAATTGCCAGACACATGATCTGCATGAAGTTCACTCCCCAAGCCTGTGTTATCGTAGGTAGACATTATTTTACAGATGAGAAATTTGATACTCAAAATGCAGTTCTCAGCTTATAATCGTTCAATTTAGATTTCCCAGTTTCATGATGAGTTTATTAGGATGTGACCCTACTGTAAGTGCAGGAAGAGCTATATTGAAGTAAGTGAGTCTAGTAGGTAAAAGATCAGAGAGGACATTGGCTTCAAATTATATTTTTTGCTGCTGCTTTCTTTCCCAAAGATCTTTGCAAAAGTCTTTGGGGTCTGTCCTGTTTCAGCCTCCCTGACCACTGATTCTCCTGGAATGTGAGGAGATGTGAGCAGATAAAACTTACTGTCAGATAAAAGACTGAGGACAGAATGGAGAAGAATGCTCAAGGATTCCTTTTCCCACCACCAGTTCAATTTTTATTACAGATTGAACATCTCTAAAACAGAAATCCAAAATCCATAATGCTCCAAAATCCAACCTATTTGAGTGTCAAAATGACACTCAATATGTGGACAATTCTACGTCATGGAACTTTGTTTCATGTACAAATTATTAAAATTGTTCTATAAAATTACTTTCAGGCTATGAGTATAAAGTATATATAAAACATAAATGTATTTTGCTTTCAGACTTTGTTCTATCCTCAAGATACCTCATGACATGTATGCAAATATTTCAAAATCTGAAGCACCAAAAACCTGAAACATTCTGGTCCCAAGTATTTCAGAAAGGGACGCTCAACCTATTCTATAAAACTGATCTCTTAGTCTGTACAGATTTTCCACCTATATAATTTTATGACCCAGCTCAGCATTATACAGAAATTTAACCTAATATAAGTAGGAAAAGTTAATTAGATATGTCAAAAAAATGGAAACAAGTTGGTGCTTTTACTGGTCCTGTCTGAGGCCAAATCTGAGACAATTCTAGAAAATAGAGAAGAAAGATTAGGAGAGGAAATAGGGGGCGCAGCATTTTCTTTGTTATGTGTGCAGCTTGGGGGATGAGGAGAAATTTATCAGCCAGAGACCCGGAGGAGCTTGGAGCCAGAGTGTCCTGGGAAAAACTAGGGATGTTGAGAGTTGGGAACAGCACAAGACAGATTGCTGGGTTGCATTTAGTACTATGTGGCACATAAACATAAACATTGCCTCTCAATATTAGCCTCCTCCCCTTTCTGGTTTGCAAAGCTCCAGTGTGGTCCAAGAATCTACATTTTAAACAAGGTCTGAGGTTAGTTAATGCCACAGGTCTCACTCTGAGAACTGAGTGCTTTACAGTATTTGTGGCTATATAGGCATTGCGATTCTTGCAAGATGGGTAGAAATTGTACTGTTCTATTTTTCACATATTCTCAGACTAACTGGAAGGATTCTAAGGATTCTGTGAAATTTATTTATAGTAGACATTTATCACCAAAATGTACTGGATATCAATGATAAAATAATGTGAAAATTTTAGTCATGATGATATTTCTACATCTCATTGTATTTTAGACTCAAAGCAATACAGAAAACAGACACACGCTCATGTCTATACACAGCTATAAATTTGTTTGAAAACCTCATAAAACATTATCAGATTTAAGATATAGAAAGAAGGGACACAAAATGGTATCAGTCCAGAAAGTCAGAGTATAGCCTGCTTGTGACTCTCTGCAGCCTAATTTACACACATGTCATAAAGACAGTGATCATTTTTCTTTAACTAGGCGTCAGAGCAGAACGATTCTCAACTCCACGCACTCGGAAGCGTCTTTGCCTTCCATTTCTCCCAACCCTGGAGGGTGATGGGATGGTAGCCTGCTCCCCTTGGTGTTTCTAAGTTCCCTTTCAGCGCAGAGTCTGCACTTCATGGTTGAACTCTGATTTCCCCATTGCCAAGAATCAAGGCCTGGAGAAGTAGGAAATAAGAGAATAGGACTTCAACTAAGCACTTTAGAAGTTCATGGGTACAGGAAAACTATTGATTTTTGTCTGTTGATTCTGTATTCTGCTGCACTACTGAATTTGGTTACTAATTGTTGGAGTTTTGGTGGAATTTTTCCAAGGAAGTTAAAGAACTTTACAAAGAAAACCATAGTACTCTGAAAAAGGAAATTGAAGAGGACATCAGAAAATAAGAAGATATTCCCTGTTCCTGTATAGGCAGGACCAAACCAGTAAAAATGGCCAAACTTTCAAAACTGAAATACAAATTTAATGCATTCTCAAACAAAATACCAATAGCATTCCTCACAGAACTAGAGAAAACAATCCTAAAATTCATATGCAACCAGAAGAGACCCAGAATAGTGAAAGCAGTCCTGGGCAACAAGAGCAAAGCAGGTGACATCTTGATCCCAAACTTCAAGTTATACTGCAAAGCTCCAGTGACAAAAACAGGATGGTACTGGCACAAAAACAGACACGTGGCTCAATGGAATAGAATAGGTGATGTAGACACAACACTTTTGCCTTTAAAATGTGACTCCTGGAATGTTGTATATATGACTCACATTCTGTCTTTCCTGAGTTGCACTCTTCTAAGAGAGGCTGCATGAAATGGGTTTATCGGAAATTACTCAGGTACAGGATCAGTCCTTTTCGGTGGGTGCCTCCTTGAGAATTTGAGTTACAAGCTTGCAAATCTTTGCAGCTGAGACAAAACATAGTTGAGATGAGAAAAAGAGAGGCCAGAGTGTGTGATATCTACTCAGGGAGAGAAGGTGGCAGCTGAGAATTGGTCCTCCTTCTTTGATGTGCTCAGCAACCTCACAAATCAAAGGAAAGCAGGTGGTGAGTGATGGAGCATGGGGACATGGTTCATAGCCACCTTTCCGTGACAGGCCAGTCCTTGCAAGGTTGTGGGCACTGGACCCATCCTGCTCACCCTGTTGTCCCCAGCTCTCTGGCCAGTGAAGCCTCTGGGCTTTCAGTGCTACACCATGATGAATCCAGCCTGCACCCCGCAAAGGGATGAAGAGCTAATTTAGAAAGAAAGTTCCCTGTAAGTATTCAGGAATTGGTACAAACCACGTATAAATCCACACATAATCAACTCACCTATGAGAGGGCCTACAATAAGAATGCTGAGATTCACTTATCTGGCTGTGTTTGTGGAGACTGGTGGTAGCTAATGTCTAGTACTAGCAGCATTTGGATGAGCGCCCATGAAACCTACACAGACAGCCCGGAATTCTCTCTAAAACCGAGAGGAATGTCAATGCTTTCTGTCAAATAAAAAATTGTTTCTGCTTGGCCAGGCAGCTTGGAGAAATGTTTACTGGCCCTTCAAAATGTCAGGTACCATTTGCTGCTTTCCACAGCCTGAGCAAGAGTATGTCAGGAGGGTTTCTGCCTTGGAGCTGGAAACCAGCCCCAGTCAGGGCTGACGTACGTCTTGGCTTTTGTATCTCTCTTTACTTCCTTGAATTTCTTTATACCAGGACCTAGGCTTGTTATTAAGTCTGGGTTAATAGTTCTCCTTGGTGAGAGGGAAGCTTTTGTGGAACCTGAGAAGAGATGCTAGAACACAAAGTACCTAATGTGATGCATCTTGACCATTGCTAGGGTGAGGACAGGGAAGAGGATGAGACCTAGATTTCCGGTCCCCATCATGCCAGCCCTGGCACCACGGACTTTACCGTGATCACCTGCAGTCTCACGGTGGTCTGAGAGGTGAGTGCAGTTGTTGCCAGCTGACCAGTGAGTCCAGCAGTCCCTTTGCTGATGGATCTCACGCAGGCTGCCCGTCGGAGTGGAGTGCTCACAGCACAGCTCATTCCAGATACAGGCTGAAGCTTCCAGCTTCCTGCAGAGCCCTAGAAACAGAACAGAAGATAAGCCCCATCCCAAGTGCTGACCAGGGGCCTGGCGGGTCGCTAGCCTGTGGGAAGTACCTGCTTTAGGTTCCTTGGGGCTGCAGAACTCATGGACTAAAGGGAGAAGGACAGGCTAGCGGCTCAAATGGATGGTTTTAAGTTCTGCAGTCAACAGTCCAAAGGCTTTTATGAGCTCACTGTGGCTCACAGAGCTCTGGTTTGCAAGACAACGTAGAATCTGATGGCCAGCAACACAATCACGGAGTCTAAACCTGATTCCGCTCCATGGAACAGGCAGGGGACGGGAGAAGTTCCAGCCCTCACAGTCCTCGGAGCTGCATGTGCATGAGTCTGGCCCCATGGGGGTGATCTGGGCAGTGCCTGCCTCGGAAAGATAAAATATGGGGCTGTGTCTGTCAGGCTCCCCATCTCTAGTTTCCCTCTTTATACCAAGTCTGAGCAGGCAGAACATGTTATTGGAACCACAGAGCACTTACTGAGAAGTCATTGGCTTCCCAGCCCCAACCCTAACCCCGCTGTGAAGGAACGGTGTGAGCTTCAAGAGTGCGGCACACACAGAAACAAATCAGGAAGGCACCAATGTTCTTCCCAAACCTGGTTGTTCTATTAGTGGAAGCTGAGTCACAATCCATGGAGCCTGGCACACCTTCCTTGCAGTGAGTGGGAAGAGGACCGGCACAGGGCTCTGACACTCCGTGACAAGTGTCTGCAGGGACTAAATGAGCTCAGACGTGACCTAGAGGGCTGGGGAATGGTGTGCTGGACTGCAGTGCATGATCCAAGGTGGACGGTTCCTCAGCTGCCTACACCGCATTGGAGGGTCGGAGGTGCGCCCTGCTGAGGAGCCTGGAGCCTCTGAGGTCTGCTGTGATTCTGAGAGTCAGATTAGCCTCTGCAGCAGCAACCATGATAAATTTCTCCCATCATTCTCTCCTGCTCTTGGGATACATCAGTTGGAGGAACACTTTCAATGGCCTTGGTTAAAATAAGCCAGGCATGATGGCACATGCCTGTAATCCTAGAAATCTGGAAGGCAGAAGCAGGAGGATTGCAAGCTGAAGTTCAGCCTGGGGGAGCAATTTAGCAATCTCTGCCTCCCAAAATAAAAAAGGGCTGGGGGCGTAGCTCATTTGTGAAGGTCTGATCAATCCTGGTCTGGTGCTTGAGGAGGGAGCAGAAAGCCAGTTCATCCCGAGAGTATCTGTCAAGGTTCTGCCTCCTACCACCACGCTCACCGAGGTCTTCCTGGTAAACTGGGAAAGCACCGCAGATCCAGCTGATGGCGCAGGAGGAGCTGAACCACCGGATTTAATTTCTAAGGAACAGAGACAACCAAGTTATCCACTAGAGGGAGCCAGATGCATCGTCCACACAGCCTAATGCCAGGTGGCCATGAAATGAAATATGGCAGCTTTTTAGGGACTGATAGGAAATGTCTCTAAGGCTCCTTGTTGAAATAATGACCTTGGAGGAGGTGTGTAAAGTATGTTTTTATTTAGGTTCACTAAGATGCCAATATCTATCTTTCTGTCTATCATCTATCTAGCTTCACACAATTATTATTCATAACATTGTTTGCCCTTCTGTTGTTTTGTTTGGTTTTTCCATTGTTTGCCTTTCTAAGGGGGAGAATGTGATATTTGGGCTGAAGTAAGATTTGTGTTCTACTGGGTAATCTGTTGTGTATGTTTATCTTGAAACTTGAGACATCCATGGAGAAGAAAATAGAAGTGTTCTCTCTTTGTCTTCCTTAAGCTCGCTAGCTGTTTCTTCCCGGGACAGTTGGTGGTCATGGGCCCAGGGGACAATAGTGACACTGGTTTTAGGTATTACTATGTGGCCTAGATTACAAAGAGAAAGCTAAAATATTTTCTAATCTCTTGGTGAGCTAGAGAGGATATAATTTACGTTAACGATAAGCAGAATTGGTCCAGTGCATTTGAATATTGTTAAAATGCCACCCATCAAGCAGTAAACTTGGCATTCCCTAGTGTTTTAAAAAGCCCTGATTCTCTCTATAATTTGCAAGGAAAATTTTCCAGATCGATCATATCATTTTGACAGCCCACTGCATTTATTATTATAGAATATTTAAGCTGAGGGGAATTATTTAAATAGGGGATAACATAGAAAAGGAAGTTGAAAGTGAGATTCAGCATGAATCAAATACAATGGTGAATGAACTCATGGACAATAAGTGCTGATTGCTCATGAAAAAAATGCCTGAAGTAGAACTGCGAAGTCTCTTTTTTTCTTTCCAAAAAAATATTAATTTTCTCATTTGTTTTGTGTTTAACAGAACAAATTGCTTTTACTATAACCTTTGTACTGAATACTTCCAATATCCACTCACCACTTAAATTTTTCTTAATGGATTAATGTGAATGTCTATCAAATCTGCAGGCAGACTATGGCAAATGGTGTTTTCCAAAATGGAGATAGCAGTATTTTGTTCCTGCAGAAGTTGCCCTTCCCCCTCAGGAACAAGAGTCTATTGTCCTTGGACCCAAGTAGGCTGTGACTACCCAGAGGCTGTGAGAGAGGGATGTAGAACAAGCAACTTCTGAGTTTGCGTTTCCCCTGGTTCTATCTCTGTCTTGTCTCTTGCTCTCCCTCTGTCTTTCTCTGTGTCTTTCTCCCTTTCTCTTTGTGTGTTGGTCTTTCTTGTCTCTCACGCCTTGCCTCTCTTTCTTTCTCTGCCGCTGTCTCTCTCTTTCTGTCTTCCTTTGTCTTTGACTCTCTCTGTCTCTTTAAGAACAGTCATCTTGGAATCTGGCTGCCATGTTGGATTAAGTGGAGGCTATGGATAGTTCTTCCCACCAACACTGTGGTGGGGTTGGCTTCACCCACAGCCTGCAGGACTCCCCCAGGCATATATGTCACAAAACTGCAGATGGTCCCAGCCATGCTTTCAGCCGCCCCAGGGACATGAAGTGAGTCAGGGACACACTGTGCCTCAAGTCATGCCCGAAATGCGGATTCATAAACTAAACCCATGTTGTTGTTTTCTGGTTCACATTCTAGGGGACCCCCACCACTGTGTCTGCTCCAGTCTCACCAACCCTCACCTAATCTGGCTGCAGTCCCTGAACTGAGCTTGGAGGTCATGTTAGTTTGCCGCAGCTGCCATAGCAAAGTACTACCGACTAGAGATTTGAACAACAGAGAAGCACCGTGTCACAGTGCTGGAGGCTGGAAATCAGAGATCAAGACATTGGGAGAGCCATGCTGGGTCCCTGTGGAGGCCCCCGGGGAGGTCCCGTTCTGCTCTGCTCTCCTGACTGTTGGCTCACGGCAGTGTAACTCCAGTCCACCCAGCTTTCTTCTTGTGCATGCATCTCTCTCCAAATTTCCCCTTTTTAGAAGGACATCAGTCAGGGGAACGAGGGCCACCTACTTCATTTGCAATGACTGTATTTCCAAAGAAGGTCACATTCTGATACACGGGAGGTTAGGGCTTAGCATATGAATTTTAGGGGACAAAAATGTACTGTAACAGAAGTGTGGCCCCACTTCTGGTGAGGAAGCACAGGTCCCCACAGCTGCTGGGCCTGGAACTCTGGCTCTCTCAAGGCTTCTGTTCATCACCTACATCCTCAGCATGAACTGGGAGGCTCCTGCATTCTGTTCCCAGGGACTCAGTTTCCACTTTCCACTCCATCCTCTTCCTGCCTTAGTTTCTGGTAGGCCGCCGAGTGAGGGGCACTGCAAGGGGAAGCAGAGCTTGATGTGCTCTGCCACGGACATGGTTATGCTGTAGCTGCCTGCTGACTGGGCCTAGAATCAAGGGGTCCCTGATGGGTTGGAGTTGGGCCTGGCTCTGAAGGCAGATCATCACCCTTGGCCCATCCCAGTGGCTGGAACCAAGGCGTCTCTGCTCCTGGTGGGGCCGGTGGGTGGGATCATCTCTGCTGATGGTTGTGTGGCCTCTCAGCATTTATGGCAGCTAAGCAGCTTCATCCGCAACGCTGGAGCCTTTTGTGTCCACCCTTTATGGGAGCCCCATTTCCAAGCCTCCAGACACGTGGGAGAACACGAAGTCATAGGTAATTCTAATTCCTTTGCTTACTGAGTGCTTGCTCTGACTCACACTGGGCAAGTATCATCCCCATGTTGGCCCACTTAATCATCGTGAGATCAGGGTGTCTCTATGCCCAGGGGATGAAACTCTCTGGGGGCAGCGAGAAGAGGTGGTGAGGAGGGCCTGTGCTCTTACCTCCTCCTCACAGGGATGTGCCTCCCCTCTCCACACAGATCTTCTCCATCTTCCAGGGCTCTTCCTTAGCCCCACGGGAGCTGCCGGGGGTGCCTGCTCCCCCATGAGTCCGGGCTCTGGGTGGCAGTGTTGCATTGTCCTGTTTCCACTTCTCTTCCCCAAATCGCCACCATGTGCCAGACAGGGCTGAGGTGACCGTGGTGATAGACCCTGGCTGAGGCTAACAGATTAAATAATGGATTGTTTTCTAGAAAACTCTATTTAATTAGTATGGGGTTAAAGGCAGACAATTGACTCAGAGACACATTCTTCTGCAGTGTTAGGGATTGAACCCAGGGCCTGGGGTATGCTAGGCAAATGTTTTGTCCCTGAGCTACACGTACACAGAATCATTTCTCTGCCCGCATCCCCAGAGGTGGGCTTGTCTGTGTAGGAATTGTTGCAGACGAGGAAGATGCTCTTTCCTTTTGCGTGGGAACAGAATGTAGTTGTTAGAAAGGAGAACAACTGACTTAAATTCATACTAAGATGAGAGAGACCACTCTTAGGAGCTGACATACCAGAGGGGTTTGTGAAGGCCGATGGCGACGAGGCGGCTCCAAAGCTCTTGGCAGCGAGGCCCTGGAGGGTGGAGAGCTCGGGACACAGGCTGGGGCACTGCACAGGTGGTCTCCATGGCCACGGGGTGGGCAGTGGGCGCATCTGATTGCAGCCATCAGCGCTGACAGATGTCTCTGAGTCACCCAGCTCTGTGGGCCGCAATGACCCAGTGCTAATGCTTCTGTCCTGACGTCCACTCCCACGCTGGTGTCTGCCGACTGGGCCGCTCCACCTTCCCTCCTCTCCTCTCCTCCTCCAAGGCTGCTAGAGCCACGATGCTTCTCTGTGTGCTGCTTGTTGTGCCCGTTGTCTGCCCAGGTTCCAGCAGTGTATTTTCTTTTGTTAGACTCTTCAGTGTTTGCAGAGCGCACGCCCGATGACTTGAGACTCTGTAATCTGGCGATTCTGCATTGGCACTGCTCTGCCGCAGCCTGTTAGCTACAGTTGCTAGGCTGGCCGCTGCCGCGTGTCACCCAGAAATCTATGAAAGCTTCGGTAAACATGATTAAGCCCTGAATGGATGAGGAGTGGGGAAGGGGCGCTAAGCCGTGGCTAATGGAATGATGTGTTCATTGTCCTCTGTGAGAACGGGGACCTGGGGACACTTGCCATGTCTCCTGAGCGAGTGGAGTTATGCAGAAGCAGCTCTGGGAGCAGAAGGCCTCCGCTTCCTTCTGGCTATCTGCTCCTGGGCAGAGCCCAGGCCACATGGCTGGGCTATGAACCTGCGCAGCAACAGGAGGCCACATGTGGGCTCCTCCTTTGCCTACGTCCTGCAGCAGCTGTGGCATTTGGAGGTGTGGAAGCTCTCAGGGAGCAGAGGAACTCTTTGGGAGAGGACTGACTGCGACCAGAGCTCACTTTGGGGTCTCTGATTCTCCCCCGGAACCTGGGGCTCCAGGGCCATCGCAGGCCCTGCTTCTGTTCGCCTCAGCACGGGAGGCTGAGGGATGCCTTGAACTATTGTTGACTAAAAACACAACAGTTTTTCAATCAGGCCTCAAAGGAAAGTTTTGTAGTGTTTCTCTTGAATGAGAGAAACACTAATGAGCTAGGTGAGCCTTTCAGACATCCTGAGGATGCAGGCTGAAGGATCACAAAATGTGCAGAGTTTAGAGTCAGGTGGTGCCTTGATCATTAAGAGACAAGAGAAGCCCGATTCCATGGTGCATGCCTGTCATACCAGAGCTGGAGGAGGCTGAGGCAGGAGGGTTGGAAATTCAGACCCAGGCTGGACAATTTAGTGACTTAGCAATTTAAAAAAGGAATGGGGTGGGATGTAGCTCAATGAGAAGAGAGAATGGCTGTTGTTTTGTGTTTTCACTAAAGGGGGAAGATGGGATCCACGGGGCAGCTCCCCCTGGGGGTCTGGCCATGCAGTTCCGAACGTTTCCTGGGCCAAGTTCTCTGGGTAGTTTGTCTCTTTCTTGGACCACAGACATTAATGGCGACTTTCTGATGCATGGCAGTGGGGCTGGCCGCACAGCTGTGTGCTGCACGGTGGTGTTTAGCTGCGGTTGACCGCGTATCTGTGCAGCCGCGGTGGGTAGTTGATGGTGCTCACACACGCCTGGTTCATAAGACTGAATGGACACTTCAAGTCCTCTACTTGCTTTTGGTTACTGGACTGCTGGGCGGTGCTTTATGAAAGATGCTCAACACCATACTGCTGGGGAACATGGAATAGATGTGATTTCCCAGCAACTTCTGTGTCCCCAGATGCCACCAACCGGGGGACATCCTTCCCTTAGCGTGTTTAGAAATCTTTCTTGAGCTACTTCTCACATGGAGTAGTAAAGAGCCCGGGTTCATTTCCCAAACCACCCTGGATCTTTCGAGAGCTTTTCCTTGAGTTTGCTACTGAATTTTCCATCTGCACTCTGCAACTCTGCCCCTGTGAATGTTAAGTTCTGTCCACATGAGCTCAACTAAAAGTTTATCACAGTGGAAACTGTGTGAAATAGATTTTGCTGGAGTGGGAGGTTCAGGAAGGGATGAGTTAGCCACATGCACAAGTTACACTGGTCAGCACTGCTCCTGCTACCCAGAGTGCTCCCAGCTGCTCTCCTCGAGCCACAGCCCCTGCATCCTTCTCTTGATGGTGCGTGTGTGTGTGCACGTGCTCATGTGCGCACACACACACACACACACACACACACACTCACCACTTCCACAAATAAACATCTGCAAAGAAAAGTTAATAAAGTACAACTTAAAGGTCACAAATGTGAATTTCTGCCACCCTTTGGATTCTATGTACTTTATAATTCTTCAATGAATATTTATTGCTGTGATTGCAGGGAAATGGAGGGAAAAAAGGAAGTGTTATTTAAATCACGTAAAAGAGTTCTTGTTTCAAGAGACTGGAGCCAGGAATCATCTTTAGTACCTTGCTGCTCATTGCTGCTTTTTTGAACTCTGAATGTCCCCCATTTCAATCTTCTCTCTTTGAATGTGTGAGGAGAGTAATCTGGCAGGGGGTCTGATAAAAGAATGTGGAAATGGGCTTTCTGTATGTGAAAGCCGGCACACTCCTAGAACAGAACCGAGGCTGTGCCCCTGGTAATTGCTCTGGACTTCAGGGAAGAGGAGACTTCCCCATGCAGGAAGATGAAGGGCTCACGGATAGTGAAAGCCATTTCAGTCACTGATTAGTGTTTGGAACTGCGAGTCCTATCCTTCTCTTTAGTCTAACTAACTCCTGGGAGGGCTCTTGACCCCAGCTCCATGCTCAGCAGATGACAGAATGGCTGTCAGTTTTGGCTTTGAAGACCTGATGCTCAGTTGCTCATTTCTGGACAATGAACTTGGGCTCCACGCCAGGCCGAGCTACCCTTGGACTTGAATCCAAGCTTCAGAGAGACCAGGAGGAGACTTCTCAGGCCCCTTTCCGGCCCTCGGTCCAGGTCTTCACGGGATGTTGGCTGTGCATTCTCATTGCTGGTACCCACCTGTTGCTAGGTGGTTTTTTCCTCTTCACAGCCTGTTCCTGCCATTTGTATGCAGAGTTTGTGCTTAGCCCCTTCGGCTTCAGACTGGGGAGCCTACATGAGCGAACTGGAAACACATTCAGAACTGCACTGTCCAGAATTCAGCTTGACACAGTTACTATGTAGATGGTGAATGCTAACCAACCAGAGCCTCAATAACCTTATATTTAAAATAATTTTATAGCTATTATGGAAAGTGCGTGTCATACTGATTACACATGCAATAAAGCAGTCAGTATTTGTTATCATTGAGTGTGTTTTTCCTCAAGGACTTTGATGTAAAATTGAATTGTCACTTTTTCCCACTTGGGAATAATTTTGGTAAATCACCTGCCCTGAGGTGCTACTGGAGACACACTCTTGAATCTTGTCTTCTGACTTCTGCCTCTACCAGCCCATGCAGGCTCCATAAGGAGGAGGGTGGTATCGAGCCATTTATTTTTCTTTCCAAGTTAACCATGGAGTGCTAAGAGCATGCAAAGAAATCTGGACGCCTACTGAGCTAGGAGCTCATCATGAAAGGAGTTTTTCCTCTTTTCTTTGCAAGATTAATTGTAATAAAAACACCATTGATTCCTTGTGAAAAATAAAAAAATCATTTTAATTATTGTGAAATGAAAAATATGGCTGCCCACATCTTTCATTCAGTAAATTATCTCCCCATAGGGAAAGTCACATGAGGGCTGATCCAGGTCGGAAAGCTTCACAGTGGGAATTACATTATTTCTTAATGTTCTGGCCAGGGCATTAGTTAATTTTGTCAGAAAATCATTACAAGGAAATATCTTCTTTATGAAACTAGGCTGGGTTTTGTACAGCAATTTTTATTACATACCTCTCCTTAATCATGCTAAGAAAGCCTTCATACAGTTTCATTTTCAAATAGAAATTGTAATATGTAGACTGTATGCAGCATGGTAATACACAGTATTTATTTTTAATGTTAATATTTTCATTAGCAGCATTTTTAAAATCTTTGTGCAAAGTGGCTTCAAATCTCTCCTAGGAAATCATATTCAAAATTAAGGTTGGAGTTGCCTAGAGAGCTCTACGGAGCTCAAAAGACTGTGTGTATTTCCAGGAGAATTGTTGTGAAAAACACTCTCATTCGCGGTATCTGTACTTGTACAACTGGGCACGTTTTTGTAGTATCTTTAATTCTTGTTCTCCTTGCCACATTTTAGCCCATTCCTTTCTTTATCTGGTGCATAGAATGAAGCAACAGAAAATAAGAGTGTATTGTGTCGGACAGTTCACTTGCAGTGAGTCAATTTGATTCCATTCACGGAACAAATAACACGCAGTTGAATACTGAACTAGAATCTTAGTGATTAAGAATCTTAGCTATCTTTTAAAATTCATCTTCCCTGTCGGTCCTCAGTTAACACAGCATTAAGAACTGGTGAGGGCAGGAGAATACTGGGGATTGTGGAACAAAGGTTCTGTGTCAGTGATCCACGCTGAGGCTGTGAAACCCTGTTGATGGTCTACACGGCTCCCGTGTTTCTACTTGCCATGGACGCCCTCCCCAAATCTTCTATTTATTCTAAGAGCTTTTGGATTAAAAGCAAGGCTTCTTTCCTGGGGATCTTAGTAACAAAGGATCCTCGTAAGGGACGTAGGCTCACAAGTTACCTATTGACTGTGTGTGTTTTCTACATGAGCTAGAACAATGAAAAGGGAGTCACCGATGTTCCTCCTGGGTCCAGTGATGGTCAAGACCACCGTGTCGTGGGCGTTCCACTGGTTCTCTGCAGTCTTCTGCAGGACACTGATCCTGAGCTTGTTAAAGCCTCTTAAGAGCTCTTCCTCCCCCAGGGCTTCCTTCTACCATGCAGCTGCCATCAGGCCTGCTCAGGACTCTGTGAGATTTTCAGAGAGATACCCGTGATCCAAGGTGGAAGAACTCCAGAGCACAACTGGAAACCAGTGCTGTTTTCAAAATCAGAGTCCGAGGGTGTAAAACTTGAGTCATTTGTTCATTTATTTTTTCCTTCATTCAACCCTGATTCACCACATGCCAGTTCAGTCCACATGACAAATGCAATCCATTTCCCCCACATTGGTTATAGGCAGAGCTGGGTAGATAAGACAGAAAACGAACTAGCAATTACTGCTACAATAAGCAGCATTAAGTGGGGAATACGCTGTCCTTTGGTAATATGAGGAAGAGTGTTTACCTGGAGAGCTGGAGAGGAAGGAGGAGTAGGGGCAAGAAGCAGAAAGCAAGAGGCAGAGCGTATCCCATGGCTGCAGACCTGGTGCAGGCAGCAGCCCTGTGGTAGCATGGATTCAGGGGATCCCAAAGTGCTGCAGGGCTGGGGTGCCCATGCCCAAGGGAGGGGCATGTGATAAGTTGGGAGACGAAGTGGCTGTGTCCTGGATCAGCAGCCCAGCCTTTCATGCTATAACATAGTGCTTACTCCACCACTAGTGCTACATAGACACTTTCAACACCACTTAACACCTTACTGGGGAGGCAAAACCGCCATGCATAAAACAAAGAAGCATAAAGGAAATAGTTAGTATAAGGTGGCAAGTGTTCAGCAGGCACAAAAAAAAAATGCTCTAATGAGAAGAAGTTGGTGTGCACAGAAAGAAAAATCGGGGTGGCTCATCATTATTGAGGGGGTGATTCCTAAAATCCTATCTTGGTGAGAATCATGCTTGGCAGGAATGTGTTTTTATTTTTCTCACAGAATAGGAATTCTGGAGGAGGGTGGATGCTTATATTGGTTCAACCTTTCAGCAACATGAGGTGAGCCTCTTTGCTATTCTTTAACATTTTTCTCTGCTGTTCTGCATGTGACAGGGAGGACGTGTGTGTAGAACACCAGAGACCTTCGTGACAGCATGTGCTGAAGGGGCACTGTTTCTCGTGGGTCACTAGTATTAGAATTACCTGGTGCACTTGTTGAAAATACAAGTCTGGTTCCCAGTGGCAACACGACTGAATCCAAGGGGATGTGGCCCTAGAAACACCATGTTCAACAAGCTCTGCAGAGGCACCTGAGGTCCGCCCCACTCTGAGAAAGATGGCTGAGTTGGGGGTGCAGGTACGTGCAGGGCGAGGAATGAACATGGGGCAGTAGCACTAGACTTCAGGTGGCCAAGGTGCATGTCCATGATGATTTGGTGAGGAAAATTATCGTGTCACCCACACTCAACCTGGGTTCTGGGGACTGCTGGCTGCCAGTTTGCAGTGGCACGATAAAAACAATGCTTCATTCAATTGACCTTTTTTAAATAGTCCTTTTTGGACTTATGTCTTCTTAAAATTTTAATTGACCTCGTCACTGATTTGTCCCAGGCTCAGCTTTCAGGTCTAAAGATCAGTTGTGGTGTTTGTCCCAAAGTGCCCTAAACACTCAGGCGAGGCTGCTTTAAGGGCAGGGTAAGGACAGGGTGCACCTCCCTCTGATCAGACATTGTAAATCAGTGAACATCACATTTACAGATAATCTGTGCCATCCACTCACAAGTCTTGACTATGTGTGTATACTCTTATAGATTTCATAAAACCAGTGAGTTTATTTGATATGTTAATATTTTGTAAACAGGACAGTTAAAGGGAAAAAACTGTTAAATATCTGATTTCTGGTCAGTCTTGTATCTTCTTCATTGGTTTTTTTCTTTAAGAGGTGAGGCAGAGTTGATTTTAAATGTCACGCACCCAGGGGCAACCATCTAGAACCAGGTGAAGAGATCGCGGAAAGCGAATCTGACATTTATTAGTTACTGTCCCCAGGTAAAAGAACATTTCACTGTAGAAAGCTGTTGTTAAAAGTTGACAGATGTCTCTATCCTCCAAGCTATTAATTTAAGACACTGATCATCAGTCTCAATCTCTAAACAGGTAAATGATTGTGTAGGAATGTAAGTTTATGTCTTAATTACATGACTTGGTATGGAATTTAGGTCAGAGAATGGTGCAGTATGTTTAGGATATATTCAACCCAGGAAGCTAGAGCTTGCTTTATGCAAGTTTATGTATACAATGTGTAAAAGTATACAGAATGTTTGTGTGATGCATAAAATGTGTTATGTGTTTTACATACATCATTTTGTGAATTCCAGAGGCGAGTTAATTGAGAATTTGTTTAGCCATCTTCCACCTGCTATGCAGTAGTTTGGGGCTGAGCCCAAGTTGGGGCCCCAGGCAAAGTGTTCTCTCTGCATTAGCACTGAGTCTCTAGACCTGGGTCCCTTGTGCAGTCTTGTAGCCTTACTGTAGCCTGGAAATCTTAGCAAACGAGAATGTATCTTTGGGTCATGTTTTATATTTAATTTTTATAGCAGCATGGATTTCAGAATTCAAAATAGCAAAAAAATTTCAAATAAGTATAGGAAATATTAGAATGCCTATAACATACAAAGGATTCAGATGACACAAAAAGAAGAAAAAATTGTCTGTGACAGCTAAATAGGAGTGAGGGAAGGCTTTATGTCTGCTAAAGGTCTAGAAAGGAAATCTATCAAAAGAAGAGTGAAATCTCATTTTGTTATGTTAAGAGACTGGGATTGTGTAATTGGTTGCAGGGATGAAGAGAAAGCGTGTGTTCACAGAAATTCTTTTCTGAGACAGTCCAAGAGGATATGGCACAGAAAAACTTGGGGCTGCACACCTCCTTCCAAAGGGGAAGGGAGCTCTAGAGAGGGAACAAGAGGAACAGATTCTGCAGACATGGAGAAGCTTCTGATGTCTGGGCCACCGTACTTTCCCATGAGCTCTCTTGGACGATCATAGGGGGCTGAGCCAAAGGACATAGATTTTGGCACTGCTGGAGTTGTTGTATACTTGGAAACTGGATCATATCTAGTATTACAGGAATCTTTCTGCTGACAAGTTTAATATATTCTATGAAGAAAACTGTTTTTTGAACGTGCCATGATAAAAGACCACAAACACTCAAGGCGATTTTGATTCATGTTCCTTTTTGCCATTTTACTCAAAAACTATCTTTCTGCCTGCACAGTTTATGTCCCTGTGCTAGGAGAAACAAGTTTCATAAAAAAATATAACTACAGTGCATAAACAGGAAGATCCTATCCTGACATTGAAATTCTCTTTTAAAAGGTGCACTGTTGAAAAATGTTGAATTTTAATGGAAGAAGGCAGTACATGAACTATCTTCAGGGCCAGAGGGTGTGCGGATGCCAAAGGTTTAGGAACTGAGAGAACATACTGTTTTCTCCTATCGGTTACTCAAGAATGAACTTGCTTAATATCACATGATTTATATAAGAGACTCAATAATAGTTTAATGAAAGTTTAAAATAGAAGCAGAATTTTTTGGAGTAGGGGAAGAGTTCAGGGGAAGGATGGAGAAGGGAATTAAAGTGTGTCGGGGGGAAGCAGATTGAGAATGACCTATATGTATCTGTATCTATATATCTATATCTATACCTGTCTATCTATATATCTGTA
This sequence comes from Hystrix cristata, assembly GCA_004026905.1. NCBI lineage: Eukaryota > Metazoa > Chordata > Mammalia > Rodentia > Hystricidae > Hystrix > Hystrix cristata. The sequence continues at coordinate 17,137 of PVJO010008074.1, read as the reverse complement.
TATGTGTATATATACCAATTCCTCAAATGAATGTAAGTATCATTTTTATGGCTTATCTCTAGATGTTTCCCCAAAACCTTACGTGCTCATAGGTGGGGGTTTTTTGGAGGTGGTTGTATCATGGGTGTGTGATACTGGGATTAAGGAGATATGGTGCTGGATTAATCCACTAACTGGTTTGGCATAGTTCTGGGTGTGGCTGAAGGGATTTACTGAAAACAGAAGTTTCACCATACGTGTGGGTGGCACCAACCAATAGGCTTGTAGTTTGGATGGAATAAAAGGGAAAGGGCGGCTCAATGCTGCTGCTGCTGCTCTTTCCTGCCTGCTCTGCCATGGACTGTTTCTCTTCATTCTGCTGCCTTGACTTGGAGCCAGCTGACCATACACTGAAACTTCTACAAACTATAAGCCAACATAAACTTTTCCTCATTAGAATTGTGTCTCTGATTTTGTCCCAGCAATGAGAAAAGTAACTAAGACAATCGTGTATTACAAATATATATCAATAAGGGTTGAAAAAAAAGTGAGTTTAAGTCTATTCTGGTCTGGTAGTCTGAATTCAGATTTTGCAGCACCAGGCCTGGAATACCAGGTCTTTGTGCAGCCTTGTCTGTCTGACAGGGCAGTTTTGGCCTTGGGGTCCTGGCTGCTGTTGGTCACACAACATTTCCCTGCCCTGTCTTGTCCCAGCTTTCATTGTCACTTGCCCAAATGACTCAAATCCGAGCCCTGTAGTCTATGACTGCAGTAATCCAGAACTGTCACCTTGTCATTGTCTTAGCCACTGGTCCCTTTCTAGTCTGTTCTTTTTTTTTTTTTTTTTTGTCTTTGAACTCAGTGCCTTTGCACTGAGCTACATCCTGGCTTTTTAAAATTATTTTATTTTGAGACAAGGTCTCATTGAGTTGCTAAATTGTCCAGGCTGGACTCAAACTTGTGATCCTCCTACCTCAGCCTACCAGAATGCTAGGATTACAGGTATGACCCTCCACACTAGGCTTTCTTTTTATTCTTGCATGGGGGGTTTATCATTTCTAGGGCTCAGAGGAGATGGAGAGGGAGACCTTTCATCCATAGCATTATCCTTTGATTTCCAGGGCTGTTTTCCATGGACAGGAATAGTGCTTGAACCAAAGTATATGACTGCTATGCATACAGAGTAGGGAAAGAACTCTTTAACAAAAAAGTTTTAACGCTGCTCTGAGAATCTTGTTTTTATTGATATTCGATTCTTCATGTCAAAAATGTGTATAAGATAGATTTGTGGGATTTATTTTCAGGATTAATTTTTCATATATTTAAAATCTCTAGCACCATGCTGTCTTGCTATAATCTTTTAAAAACGTGACAAAGAGCTAGCATCTTTTAAACAACATACATAATCAGACCCTGAGTCACTGTGAAAGAGTAACCCACAGAAATCCTCCTCTGATGGGCAATGACATAAGTTTTTAAAATATGCAACACTTACTATTTTAATACAACCTGGTTCTGCTGACTTGTCCTGCACCATGGAATTATAACTTTATATTTTATTGTTATTACAAGTATCATTTCATCCCTGCCACCATTCTGCTTAGACAGCAATGGCCTTTATGGGAATTGCCTAACTTGGAAACGACAAATACAAATAGAACTGTGTACAACCTTGAAGAAGGCCATGGAGTCACCAGGGGATGGAGATGAAGCCATTCAGGAGGAAGTCATCAGACTTGCAGGGGTCAGAAACCATTTCTTTTGAAAACATAGCACTCTCTTTTTCTTTTGTAAATTTTGGTGAATGGATTTCCATATTTTTCTTTCTGATTCTTACAGAAGTCAGCGTTTCTAAGAGAAGATCTTGTGAGGGGCTGACTTTCTCAGACTCCTGGGGTCAGTGTCCATTGGGCGACTATATTAGTTTGCTGTAATGAATACTACAAATAGAGTGATTTAGGCAACAGATTTATGGTCTCACAGTCCCAGAGGTTGAAAGTCCAAGATCTTGGTTATGGTAGGGTTGGACTCCTTCCAAAGCTTTGAGGGAGAATCTGTGCCGTACTCATCTCCAGCTTCCGGATGTGTTCTGTGCTTCAGTATTTCTTGACTGTAGGAGCCTGTGCTTGCTCTCTGCCTTTGTGGTCCCATGGTGTTCTTCCTCTCTGCCCTACTTCGTGTCCAAAATCCACAGTCATATTGGATTAGGAGCCTAGTGTACTCTACTATGACTGCATATTAATTAATATCTGCAATGACTTCATTTCCAAAATAGGATCACATTCTTAGATATGGGACATTAAAACTTCATCATGTAAATTTGTTTTGTGGAGAAGGTGTTGTGGTTTATATCTAGATGTCCCCTAAAACCTCCTGTAGGACCTTTGGAAGGTGACTAGATTATTATAGGTGACCTGCTGTTAGGAGGCAGGGTCTAGTGGGAAGAATTAGGTCACTAGGCTGTGACCTGGAGGTGTTTATCTCCTTCCCTGGCTCCTTCCTTTACTCTCTCTGCTTCCTGGATGCCATGTCATGAGCTGCTTTCCTCCACCACGCTCCTCTGCCGTGCTGTCCTGATGTGCAGCCAGCATACTATGGACTGAAACTGTGAGTCAAAATAACCTCTCCTTCAAGTTGTAGGTCTTGGGCCTTGTGTCTTAGCAAGTAGGAAAGTGACTAAGACAAGAAGATTCATAATTCACCCTATCACAACAATTTCCATTGGGAATTACTTTGTGTTAAGACTACAAAAATTTCACAAAGAAGGATGGTGCCACTCTACCAAAATGTACTTGTCTTGTGGCATAAACTAGCATTTCTTTTAACTTTAACATTAATTTGAATGGACTGAGATTTTCCTTAAAATATAGGTTCCAAGGCGGTGGGTCCTGGGTGGGGCCTGAGAGTCTGTAATTGCTACCAAGTCCCAGGGTAAGTCTGTGTTGTTGATCCAGGGACTCAGGAGCAAAGTGAGGAGGAGAAAGCTTTGCAGAAATTGTTTAGATTGAAGAGCAATGACAGGACGAAAGATGCTGGGGCCTGGGAGTGCCTGCTGGGAATTAGTGCTGATGGCTTCCTGGTGGCCCTAGGTGCTCAGGTAAGCGGGAAGGAACAGGAGCAGGGGCTCTTGTTTGCTGAAACAGGTAAACAGCTGCAGGGACATATGCTAATGATTGCTAATAAGCTCACTCCTGGCCTGATTTCTCTGTCCATCTCCCATAACATCATTAGCCAGACAGATTGCGTGGGGCTGCTCATTCTAATTAGCACGACAGCCCAGCCTGATGAGCTGCACATGGAGTTTCAGAGCTGAGGAAGACCGAGTTGGTAGAGCACAGTCCCCTCACTTTCAGGGAGGTGCTGGCCTCTTTGGGGTAGCTGCCAGGACTGACTCCATGCTGTGGAGATCAATGTGTTCCTTCGGCAGGGGACAGAGCCAAAACCTTTGCTCTATCCTAACAAGAAAATCTTCAGCTTATGGTCACATCTATGTTAATAAAGAGGGAGAACCAGGGACAGCAGGGGCCAGGGACCCAGATTTCTACTGGGACTCCACGCACACTGGTGATAGGGAGTGTTGGCTCTGGAGGTCTTTCAGCAGGCCCTCACCTCCCTGTTACAGTTTAGGTCTAGGTGCCCTGCAAACTCTCATGCTTTCAGAGGTGGAGCTTTTGGAAAGTGATTGGATCATGGGGTGCTATACTCATCAGTGCTTCAATCCCTTGTGAACCCCTAGCTGACTGTGCTGTTAGGAAGTGGGGCCTGGCTGGAAGAGGCAGGTCACTGGAGGTATGACATGGGATGGTCTATGCCTGGCCCTGGCCCCTCCCTTCTCTCTCTCTCAGCTTCCTGGCCGTTACAGGTTGAGCAGCTTTCTTCCCCCATTCCCCTCACCATGGTGTTTTTGCCTTGGAGCTAGCAAACCATGGACCGAAACCTTCCACAATCATGAACCAAAATAAACCTTCTCTCCTTTAAATTGTGGGTATTGGGTATTTTGTTGCAGCAACAGAAAATCTGACTAGTACATTCCGTTTCTTTGTAACTCTCTTGTTGATGTTATCTGCTGTGCCCCCAGTGGAAATGTATTGGCTTACAGTAAGAACATCTTTGTCAAACCAAGTGGCAGAAGGTCAGAGTGGGCAAAGGTATAAAGTATTTGAGAAATCATTCCCTACATCTGGAACCTACTTTAGGTTTCTCACCAGGCCAAGCATCTCTGGAAGTCAGGAAGTGGAATGCTCTTGTGTCCTTTAGGGGAGGAAGACCTGGTCATTGATGCTGTGAGAGGAGAGGCTGAATGTATCTCAAGGTCCCCTCCCACCCAGGTGGACTGCCAGGGTTTCAAATTACAGACTCTTTGCAGCCATACAGTATTGGGTCTCCTGAGATTAAAATTTGGAGGAAAGATTGCCCACAGAAGCTCCAGGCAGTGGGATGGAGAGGCTGCTGGAGAGTAAGTAGAAGTTAAAGGAGATGCAAGCTGAATTAGGGGAGAGGTGGTGCTGCCTCTGCCTGTCCCACATCTTGGAATCCACTCTCAGATTCTCAGCTGTGACCTGGTTGCTGAGGCACAAGGCTTAGCTGTTTCAAGATGTCTGTGAAGTAAGATGATGCCAATTTATCAAGCTACTGGTAAACAGTAGTCAGAAAGCAAGAGGACCCAACATGTGAGATAGAAGGATAGAGCCTTAAGCCCTAGAACAACCCCTAAGATCACATCCACCCTTATAAACAATAATTTCACAGCCCCCTTATATAAACAAAGACCTACAGAATTTTCCTTCTAAGAGTTATGATAAATAAAATTATTTCTCTCAAGTGCACCTCCAGGGGTATGTGTGGTGATCCTGTACGGTGACCATGGGGAATTCTGGGGCAGCTCAGAAAAAAGTCTGAATTGTGAACTATTAACTTTGTTTCTTGGGTACTTTAAGTTATACTTTTTGTTCTACAAGGAGTTTTCCATGGACCCATCTTTAGATTTCTCTGCTGGTTGTGTGGAATGGGATGACATCAACATATCAGTAGCAGCAAAGCTTGTAAGATGCTTACTGTAGTGGCTGCCTGTTATTTTATTTTATTTTATTTGTAAATGTTTGCAGTACCTGCACTTTACAGTCCTCTTGGGGAGTTGGTACATGAACATAATACAGCTTGTTTCTTTTTTTAATCCGCTTCATTCCCCCTCCTTTTTTCCTCATCTATTTTGTCTTTCCCCTTTTGTATTCTCATGAATGTTGTTAATCTTAGTCCATGTTTATGGCATATAATGTTCACATTCATTGAGAATTTCTTGTTTTTAATGCCATGGTTTCTTTCCCCTTCCTTCTTCATGGCAGCACTAAGGCTGTGGTTCATGAGCAAGGTGACTTTCCAACCTTCCCGCTAGGACATATTCAGCAATCTCTGGAGATATTTTTGGTTGTTGCAATTGGATGTTGGCTACAGATGCTGCTAAATATTGTGCAATGGACAATTCAAATCCCATAATGAAGATTATCTGGACTAAAATGTCAGTAGTGGCATAGTCGAGAAACCCTGCTAGGGAATGTCAGAATATCCAGTTATCCAGTTTTGCTCCAGTGAGTAGAATATCCACCTTTGGATCTATCTATCTATCTATCTATCTATCTATCTATCTATCCATCTATTTTTAGGATGCATGAAGGGATTTATTAGACAGAATTTCTTTTTAATTTTTTTATTATTTTTTACCAAGAACATGTATTGGTACATTGCATACATAATGATCATAATCAACATGGTTATTTTGTACCTGTACATGATACATCTTGGTTTTCCCCCCTCTTCCCAGACAGAATTTTGATAACACACTATAAAAAAAAGTATGAGCCCTCAAGAGAGGGCTGGGATTTATCTATTTAAATGTGTGCACAGTAGAAGTCTATACTCTAGTCTATATGTGACACTATGACTACATGTATGTAATTGCTGAAACTTCTTTAACAGTGAGTGAGATAATCCGAATGTGCCGCAGGTAGGAAAGAGCTAAGAGTAGGTGCACACTGAAGAAAGGAGCGGTTTCTCATCTAGTTATCTTAGAGACACATTAAAATAGAACCTTGGTATTTTCAGGCCTTCTTAAATCTGTCAACATGCAGGCACCACTCTATATTCTCTATGTTCATTGCAGTGGGTAGATGAGGAAATACAGGTGAATAGGAAAGCAAAGCCCTGGTGGAATCCTGGACACTGAGATCAAATTGAGACTCTGATGATGTTTCACATTGCAAATGCCATGGACAATGGGGGTTACTTCAAACAAGAGGGGATTTCTAATACCAGAAACTGCTTTATTGAAACAACTCTTGTAGGAAAAAAAATATTGTGGAATCTTGGAATAAATAATTTCAATTAAATAACCAATTAATGACACTTTCTGGTCACATGATATTACAAAATAGTATACTGGCTTGGGAGACTCACACTAAATTATCAACCTCAAGGATATTGCAAGCTAGTAATGGAGGAAAAACCAATGACATGATTTCTTTTCTCTAAATTAAACACATATGGCTTGCTTCCCAGAGAGTGCTGGGTTTCTGTGGATGACACAATCTGATAGTCACCGTCCCTCTCATCACTGAGTTTCCACTCCAGTGTTGGGGTGGACATGGGGCCTGGCCTTGTAGATACGCAGACGAGGAAGTACTTTGCTGTGCTGGAAGCTAACTATTGCAGACGAGGCAGCAGAAAGAATACTACCACCCACTGCATGGTTCTTCCAAAGGCAGCACAGAGTGGAGTGCATTGAGGTGAGCAGGTGACTCTCGTGGGCCGAGGAAAGCCAGGGTGTGATCAAAGCAAAATGGGTTCCAGCAGGGCTGGTCTGCAGCATGGGAGAAAAACTGGACATGTAGGGCAGAATGATAATTTCGTTCTGAATCCAGCTGCGTATTTTCAGCAAGAGAAGCTAAAGTTAGTTGAGAGGGGGCAAAATTCTGTGCAGCAAACTTGAAGTGGATTAACTAATGGTCCCTTCCAGCCTGGCTTCTGCAGCGAATTGCCAGCACTGCTACTGCTCTCCCCGGGAGCTGGAAGAATCCTTGTGAAGTGTGGCCCGGCCTTCAGTCTCAGCTCACACAGCCTCACCCTGGAGACACTGCACTTACCTGCACATCAGCTTCATCCTGGGGTGCTGGGCTGACACCTAAAACTCTGCCTCTTCCCCAGAGATCTTAGCTGTCACTGCCACACTTATTTAGAGAATAAGCAAAATTTATTTTCTACATTCTGGGGCATGTCTTCTTTTTTTCCCCATGATGCCATCAGAATTCCAAAATAGCTGCATTGTTCAAGGACCAGATGAAAGCAGCAGTTTGCCAGAATTTGAATTTCCCTTCACAGCGGCCAGCGGCAAGCATGTACCATAGCCTTTTGTGAGTGCAAAGACATTTTTAAAATAGAACAAGAGTGTTTTCTAGGCGGCTTTAGAGACGAAAAATTGGAGCGAAAATGACCTAAACATCTTGTGTTTAATTCTTTCCTCTTCTCCTGTTATGTGATTGGCATGTGCCACCATTTACATTTGCAACTGAAAAACAAAAAGCAATCTCAGAAACCATCTCTGAGAGTTCCTGACAGTGCCTTTGCGAGATTTCTTTTTTTCCCCCAGAAAGTGAGATAGGAAGCCACAGAGAAAGTGGGATCTTAGGCTTCCCGCTTTGCCTGCTGTAGACAGGGGGGCTGAACGAGCTCCATCCAGAAGCAATTGATTCGGTCTTCATCCAGACCCTTATCAAGAACTCAATTAAAAGCCTGCTAAATCTGAACCTGCTCAATTACATTTCCTGGACCTTCGCTAAAAACTTAAGTAGCTTTAATTAGTTTTTATTGAAAAGCATAAATAATGTAAGTATTGACTCACTTGGATTTAAATTTCAGTTATTGGAAATAGTAAGGCATTCAGGAACTTTCCTTATCGGCCACGAGTATCCGCTGAGTCACTGTGGGATGGCTGTTTAAAGACATCCTATAAAAGTCTTCTGGTCTGTTATATGAGGTGCCACTAAAAGCCATGCTGTCCTCGTAATTGCGAGCTTAGCAGTTTAAATCTGTTTCAGAGTTTGCCTTGGGAGGGGAGAAGGAAATCGAGATTTCTGTTCCCTTTTCTTCTTTGACCTTGAACAACACCCTGCTCCTTGCCTGAACAACTGAGAGTCCTAGGATGGATCCCCACCTATTCTGCGGGACTGGCTGCAGGCAGGGAGATGTCAGGGTGTGACTCGGTGTGCCAGTGGCACCGGAGGTTCACATCCACTATTCCTACCAAGCCCACTGGGCACTCGTGGCTGCTGCTTGGTCTTCGGGACTCCAGCAGCCACTCAGCAGAACACTGGTGCATTCTCTGAACCAATGTTTGGTTAAGATGCTAGAATAATGCTTTCTAGTGCTGAACTGGAGTGGACTCTTGAATGTTCAGCGTTGACCAATAGCCATGGAAAGCCATTTTCACGCTCTAGTGCACCACTTAACCACCACAGCCAGCCTTGTTATTTCCTTTTTCCTCCTGAAACACTCCGGTAAACTTCGGAAGCGTTCATTGCGTCCAACTCTATCCCCCACTCTAGTCATTCTTTCCAAACGGCTGGTGCATTTATCTTGGAAACAGATACATTATCAACTTGCAAGAAAATTTCAGCATTGAAAACCATAGTTAGGAAATAAAATCTTTGTCCATATCTGGGTAACGCAGGGGTCTGGTCTCTGCTGCAAAGGAAGGTCGTGTGAGGAATTGCGCTGATAAACTCTGTTCTGCTTTTCGGATCAGTCCCTTTCAAGGCTGCACACACACTATTTCTCTGAAGATGGAGCCAGAGATATTTCACAAAGACAGCAGCGTTTATGAGAAAAGAAGGAGAGTTAAACTCTCTTTTCTGGGAAAGAACAGATAAGGCCTGTTTTTCTTGCCTGCAATTTTGGAGTTGGACATCTGCAGCTCATTAGCTATCCACAACTATCATTCAAATCAATTAATTGAAAGAATTAAAGTACATCTTAAGGATAAAAATACATTAACTTTCTCCCTCATTTTCTTTTAAACTAGCATCATACTGAGCTGCATTCAGCCTCAAAGAATGCACCACATTGTTTAAAATCTTTTGTCTTGATTTTATCATCATATTTTTTATTTCATGAAACTTATTCTCCAGTATTTTCTTTAGACAGGAAAATGCAATTTTGTCTTTTCAAAAGCTTCCTTCTCATTCTCTGTCTTTTCTGCCTTTTTCCTGTCTCTCTGTTCATTCTGATATTTTTTTCCAGACTACTTCCTCCAATTCCCTCATTCCCTGTCTCCTGAAATCCATATATTGCTGCTTTGGGTCAGAATCAGACATTACGCTGGAGAAAAACAAAATTTTATATTTTAATTTATAAAGTGAATTCTTAAAAAAGTATAACCCCCCTCCCTTGTCTAGCTCAGCTCTCAGAGAGAACAGAACCTATGCCTGGCTGATTTTACTGTGGTTGTTATACTGCTTAGCTTTTTGTTTTAAATTGATCAAACCTCTGGCACCTCGGCAGTATGTTTTATCAATGCTTTCACTATCAACTGAATATTAGAATTGTTCAGTTCATTGCATACACTAAAACCAATAGAACCTTTGTCTGGGAGAGAATTAAATCACAGTGGGGTAGAATCAGATTTTCCTGTTTTCAGCTTCTTTTAAAATAGCATCTATTAGGACTCCTGCTGGCTAATCTTAAAAGCGGGAATAAATGTGGAATTGTAAGATGTTAGTAGAAGATCTTTTAAAGACTATGTTCTAGATATGCTTGTACATTGTACTATATATAGATAATGTATGTTATTGAACACATATGCCATGTACATACAATACATTGTACCATTGTGCTATACACATATGTTGCATCTCAGTAAGTGGAAACACAAACTAAAGCTTCCATACTTAGACCTTCCAAGTATGAACACATCTCACCTTCTGATTGGCTCTCTGAGGCCTGAATTAGCTGTTGATGCCGAAGGTGAATCTGAAAACATAGTGGGTCTTCCATGTGTCCTGTTTCACCACAGAGGCTGGTCATATACTGGAGGGCTTTAAACACATCTGGAGGTGGTTTGCAACTTTTGGGTGCTACAGGGATGTAAGGTCACCTTTGGGAAAGGAAGTTACATGATTTACCTCTGTGTCCTAGCAGTGGAGTGTAGGGTTGCATGGACCCCCTCTAAATGCAAGGCTTGCCTCTTATTGTACTTAAAATACTGCAGCATCCTTAAACGTTGGTCCCCAAACGGATCCCAAATCACCAGCTATGGTTTTTCAGATGTGCCAGTGTGCATGGCCCTGGTGTGAGAAGGATGATCCCTAGATCATTTGTCCCTGAAAGTCTTCGTTGTTGAGTATCTTAGAGACTTACATATCTTATCAGCTCATTCATTCAACTAGTTATCCAAGTAGTTCTTGATTAATCCCAGAGTTATTTATTATGCACCAACCAGGTGCCGGGTACTCAATAAGGCACTAGAGATGCAAGGAAACCCACTTGGAAGGTGAATCAGAGGCTGAGCAGAAGCCCTGGCTATTAGTGACCTGCCAGAGAACCATTGAAATCAGAGGGTTTTCTTAAATTCACACTCAGAAACGGAACAAGATATATTAGAACAGATGCCTCTGAAACATAAATTATCATAAAGGATTATTATACACAACCTAAAGAGTATGAATCAAGAAGAAATAAAAAGCCTGAACAGACTAATAACAAACAAGAAAGTTGAAGTACTCATTAAATACTTTCAATAAATGAAAGTCCATAATCAAATGGCTCCATAACGGGAGGAAAGGGTATTAAGCTGCAGGGTTGGATATTATCTGCCAGGACTCGGGCACCTGTCACCTGGCAGATAAGAGGGACTTCTGTCATTTCACTGACGTCAGCCAGGGAAGGCACTGCTTTGGACAGGGCAGGTAAACTTGTGTTCTCTCGGTGAAGTGGACGAAGCTAAAGAGAGGGTTTGGGAAGTGGCCTTGTCATTGCCGGAGGATGTGAAGTGTGTTCATGGGAAGGGAGAGCTGGCCTGTTTGCCTGAGGAATGGCGAACTGTGTGGAAGATGTGCAGAGTGACCCCATGCAGGATGCCATCCATGGATCCCATTCTGTCCTGCAGTTCTGGGGGTGCTTCCTCGTGGAAGATCTCATTGTCCCACACTACAGCAGTGATTCTTGCAGGGAGAAATGGCATCTTGCCTCCTTGACCCTGGTATTATGTGGGAAGAGATGTACACAATTTTCTCTTAAACTACACAGCAAAACATGCACTTTATTTTGGTAGAAACTCTAAAGAACTGTGGGAAAATTAGATCACAGGAAGATGTAGCAAAAATATCTAATTATGGTTGAGTTGTAAAAGCCCAACCATATGGCCAGAGGGAGAGTGAAATTGAGAAGAGAAAAAGTTGTACTTCAGACCTAATGTGGTTTGGTGGAGAAGCTCAGTTGGATGTTTGCTCACGTGGTTTCCAACATTTTGTCGCCTCTTCTTCTCCTCTCCCAGCTTGAAGTCGGCGTTGTTCTCCTAAGTGCAGATGGCTGGCGTTGGCTGGAGTTGCTGCGATTGCTGGGCACTGGAAATCTGCTCAGACACTCCTGGTTCCCGGCAGCCCTCCGCCACGCCTCTCTGCTTTCAGCTGGCTGCACCCTGTGAAGTAGACCCTTAATTGCACATCCCTCTGTACCTCTGTGGGAGCTTCTCTGCCCAGTCTTTGCATATGCCTTTTTTTGGGTTTGAATGTTGGTTTTCAGCTCCTGTCTGTGTCAGCTCCATGTGATCTAAAAGCCATGCTACAAATAGAATTTAGAGATGCATTTAAATACAACCCAGAAGTCTCAGAAGTAATCAGAATGCGCAGTGATAAAGCTGTGTTGGGGACCAAGAAAAAAGACGAGGAAGTGGAGGAAGAGAGTTTCCAAGCCGTGCCTGTCCTTTAAAACGGTGGGCTCCGATTTGCTTGCCACCTTCTCTGAAATCACTTGGGTTCCTTGTGCTGGTGTCTCTGCAAGGCTTTTTCAGCAACTCCTACACGAGTTTAAAGCAGCAAGTTAGAGTTGGAGCACCAGCCTTTCGGAGAAAGATAACCCACCAGCCCCTGAGCCATTTGCGGTACTGATATCCTCTGACTGCCACCAGACACACATGCATCCAGCCCTGGAGAGAGCAAGGTGGGCTCGGAAGGCGGAGCTGCTGCGGTGGCCACTGACCAGCCGTGTCCTCCTGGGCGGCTGCTTCTCTCTAAATACAGTGTGTCCAGCTATAAAATAAGGGAATCAGGGATATTTGGAACACAGAATGAAAACATTTTCTACAGAATGGAAATGTCCTTGTGGGAACACTCATGTGCCCTCCTTAACTCTTAGGTTTATCTATGCATGGTCACATCCAAGGCATAGCTCAGGAGGGTTAGGGATGATGTATACCATTAACCAGCTTTGTGTGTATGTGTGAGAATTGAATTTCTTGAGTAAAGAATGAACTTATTACTTGGAATGATATTATTCTAATCAGTTGAGAAATAATCATGTCTGTGTGATCATGTGTGTATCAAAAGTGTGTGAATAAATACACAGAAATAATCATACGTACATCATACTCAGTATAACCTCAAGGAATAGATATGAAAGTAGAATAGATATCTAGGCTCTGTTTGGAGGCCTAATCCATGGGCTCCTGGTTCTGGAGTCTTCTGGTACTCTGAACCCAGAACGGAGTGGTAGATTGGATTGGAAATCACTGGAGCCACATGGTCTCTTGGCTAATGTCATGGAAAGGAGCTAAATTGTGGCTCTGCAGTGAAAATTCTGTCCACATACCACTAGCTGGTTTAATTTTTGGCAAGGTGTCTCTTATTATATTTCAGTGTTCTTATTTCCAAGTGGGATAATAGTAACTACCTCAGCAGACAATTGCAAGAATTAAATGACTTAATAAATAGACTACTTAATACATAGAGTATAATGCCTATTACACAATATTCTCCAATAGATAAAGATATCTTTATTACTGTACTCATTGTTATTACTGTACAAATTACAGATCCTTATATTAAAATGCTTTCCTACTGAAATTTAAGTGTTCTCTACCATGCTCGAACTGTGATTTTCTTTGCTAATTAGAGGAAAAACTTGAGTTTTGCCTTACTGGAAAATCCAGTGTAACTCTTAAAATTGCTTGTTGTAAGTTTTCACTTGTCTAGTCTTCTGTTCATAGACACTTAAATAGAAAGAAAAGAAATATTAGAAATGAATATTAGATGAAAATGAAAAGAATATTAGAAATGAAAAGCTGAGTCATAAAACATTTTAGGGGGATTCACTGTGGCAGTAACTTTCCAATCTAGAAAAATTGATTTTGGCAAACCTACTTCTAGGACATGTACTCATTATCTATTCACTCCTGACTCATTCATATTCTTTTTTTTTTTTTTTTAACAACATGACTCTTCACTAAATGAGGGTTTACTTTAAACTTTGAGTTCCTTAAGATTTACTTGTTTTCTGGCTGACAGATTGCAAGTTCTAGATGGTCTCCACTGTATTTTGGCTTCATTGTGTCTCACGATTTTTAATGTTGCTATTTTCAGTTACAGAGGAAGGAAAAGTGCTGTCAATAAAGATCTAGTTTGGGGCTGAAAGTGCTTTGTGAACACTAGGTGTGAAAATGGCTCACGTCTTCCTTTTCTCTGTGTTTCACCCTTTCCTCTCATTCTTGACACTATAATGTTTTGAGTTATTTATAAATAGGTCAGGAGCACCCCTATTTATTTAGGTAGAATTATGTTAGTGTCTTATGGCCATATGACATCCTATATAAACCATGAAATCTTACTCCTGCTTTCTGTGGGGCTGGAGACCACAGCAGAATCGTGGGCCTGGAGACAGAACACCTGTGGGCCGTGATGCTTCTGCAGGTGCAGTGCAGATGAGGGACAGAAGGTTGTTGGAGACGCCAGTGCTGTGGGTGTGTTCTGGACTTCACAGAACTGTGAAGCCATGTGTGAACACATATGTGAAATAGAAGAAGGAGAAAAGTCCATTTTGCCCTTTACATGTCTCATGATTTTCTGAATCCTTCAGATTATTTGACATGGTCTGCTTTCAGTGTACTGTGTCACATTTTCCCGCCCACATGCGGGTTCGTTCTTTTTCTTATTTAATGGTGTCTTCTATCAGGATCAACTTAGCTCAGTCCTTGGGATCTTTCTCTCACTGGTTATGTTCACTGCCTTGACGATCTTGCACAGCCATATGTCTTATGGTTTCACCTTTAAGTGTGATGTATATGTGTTATTTCAAATTTTTATTAGAATTCTACATCCAATAGGAAACTCAGACCTCCACTTTGACGTGTACTGGGGACCTCAAAATATTCACAGCCAATCTTCAGACTGTGTTCTCTAAAGCCCTCCACTCACAAAGTGTCTGCCACATAAAAGCAAATGTGTTTTCTCACACCAGTCACCTTCCAGGCATCATGGATTTCATTTGTCCCTCCCACCAAGCCAGCAACCCATCAAGTCCAGTTAGGACCACTGTGGATGGTGTCCACTGTCAGATCTAACAGCCACGAGCCATCTGCTCTGCAGCCGGCCTGCTCCAAGCCACCGTCACCTGCCGGGGTCACTGGTCTCTCTGCTTCCATCCTTATCCCCCAACAATTTGTGAGAAACAGAGCTTCCAGCATGATCCTGCTTTAGAAGTGAGTCAAAGCCAGTTATTTACTAACTGAAGCTTAACATCAGTAAGCATTCACTTCATTTGGAATACAGAAAAAAGACAGTCTGCAAGGCCAAACCTGGCAAGACCTTACCTCCTCATGTTCTCTTGCCCTTCCTACTCGTGGTCGAGGCTACTTCTGCCTCCCTCTCAGTGCTGTCACGCCCGTGGTCCTTGCCAGGATGCTCATCCTACCTGGTTCCCCTTCCCCACTTCCATTAAGATCAGAGGTTTTTTCCTGTATTATTTCCTGATGTATCCCCACTGCCTAGAGGTATGGAAACTATTCAGGGTACTTAGATTGCTCCATAGTTACCATCTATTACTTGGTAGATTTGGAAATTTAACCTGCATCTGGATGACAGCTTTTACTTATGACAAAAATAATTCAGAATATTCTCACTTTTGTAGTTTCTGGGTTTATCTTTTTATTTATGCTTGGTAAAATTACTTGTAATTTATAAGTTAATATATTATGTGTTGAGGTATCTAAAGCTTAAAATTTTAAATAATTATATGACTATTCTGGTTCTCTATTTCTTTCTGGAACAGCTTTTCTAAGCCAAGAATTTACTTTCCCTAAGTTTGCATACTTATTGTCATAAAATGTTTTGTAACTATTTTAGGAAGACTAGGACTTTCTACTAACTCAGTGGTGCCCTGGAAGGAGCCACAGACTTCCACATAGAGTTACACCCACAAATAAGATTTATTAGAGCAAAGAATCTATAAGGCCAGCAAGGAACACATCCATAGAAGAAAAGGCTGGAAGGTTAGGGGTTCTTGTTAGTCTCTTCCTAAGCAGGGTAGGGTTGCATGTTATCTTCAGGTGCACAGCTAAAATGGGTATGAGATGTCTTCACCCAGGAAAGCTGTCCTGGAGACTCACAGAGTGGAGCTCTTAAAAAGGCTTATGACCCAAACAGCTTTGTGACCAGTTAAGCATTGACCCCAAACCAGGTGCATACAATGAGTCTTCGCAAGTTCTTAAATGATGCCAGTGGTGGAATGCAGCCTGACCCGCTGGCTGGGCATGCAGGAAACAGCCACATCACTGGTGGGCTGACCCGTGGAAGAGTTAGTTTTCAGAGTTTGACCACGTGACCATGCTAGGATTCCATGTGTTCACTGAGAGAAGCAAAAACCAAGAGAAGCAGTTGTGTCATTTCACTCTTTCTTCCTTTATCAATGCGACATATACAGTTGTTTCTTTTCTATTCATAACATTGTTTGTGTGGACAAAATTTGCTTATCATTAACATCAGCATTTTAATACTCCTATTTCAAAGAACAAATTTTATCTTTATCGTCCTCTGTAATATACTCCATATTGAATATATTATTGGCTATATTATTGGATATATTGTTGGATATTCCATAGTGTATAAATTCTATAGTGTAAAAACCTAAATTTTAGCATATATAGTGCATGCTATATACTTGATATTGTTATGTAATGGAGTTTCTATATTACATATTACACAATACATGTTCTCTAGCATAACAATCTGTATTATTAAATTTCTTCTCACATTTTATTCCTTTTTCATTCTTCTCTCTTGGGGTTATTTTGTTAGACCTGATTTATGTTCTGATATTTGATGATATCTGTTTAAATATTGCATGTTTATCTGAGAATAATATGCATTCTTTCACTGCTGGCTGACTGACTAAATATGTGTTAGCTAAAACCTAACAGTGTTGTTCTAATCTTCTGTAGCCTTCCTACTTTTTTGTTAGTTTGCTTGCTCGATTTATAAGATACTAAAAAAGATGTGTTAAAAATCTTTCTGCCTTGGTTAATTTTTCAGTTTCTCCTTGTAGTTTTGTCATTCTGTTGTATATTTTGATGATGCATTGCTCCATGTACACAGGTTTACACTGATTCATCTGTCCATTTATGAAACTCTATTCATTCTATATTGACACTTTATCCCTAGAAATGCACTTTTCTTAAATTCCCTTTTGTTGTTTGATATGACTAGTTTTGCAGGAACATTTTTGGTTGTCTTTACAGAAATCCATTATTTTACCTACAAATATTTTGTTTCTTTAGAGTACCAATTTCATTAGCTATATCTTGCCCAGTCTCTTCTTTAGACTTATTTAAATATCTTCCTATCTCTCATGTGAGAATATCTTCAGGAACTATACCCAAGAGTAAAGTTTGAAGATTTTGTCACAAGTATCTTAAATTTCACTTAGTCCTGCCAGACTGTTCTCTGGCACATCTGCAGTGGTCTACAGTCCCACCAGTGGGATTCGGTGGTGCAAACAGATTCACTTCTACATACTTCCATTCCTGCTGATGCGTCCATACCAGGGCTTTCTACATTTTGTAAAACTAGTTTGTATATCACGATATACAATTTGTTGTAGTTTGTATTTGTCTGATTATAGTCTT